>APFE031205801.1:118604-229195 GCA_000404065.3 Pinus taeda
TATGGTTAACACACATCTGGTCCTGTGTTATTTATGAATATAGATCTTTGTTCTTCGATAGTAGTATGTTGCTGTGATTCCACAGGTGCTCTTTGAAGCTGGGCAGACGAAGAAGAAGCAACGAAGCTCTATCAAGAAGGAGAGGAGATCAAGCGCAAGACTAAGGTTGATCTCCTTTGTTCCACTCCTATCTATTTTCATAAAGGAAAGCGAAAGTAGACTTTACTTGTTTGTTTCTAAGATAGCCACCCATCTTAGTGGGAATAGCAGCATCTGAGTGGACAGTATTCCCGGTAATAGCAGGGTAGTTAGAGTCTATAAGAAGATCTAAAGTACTAATAAAGAATATTACTTTGGAGATATCTTTGTTTAATATATTTACTTCTATTATGAATAAATGCGGTTATGTTATGTTGAATAATGGGTTTACGATTTAATACTATATTGATGCACGAATCTATATGTTTTAGATTGTTATATGTATGCAAGTAATAATATCTGTTTACGTGAAGAACATATTAATGCATATTGAAGTTATCAGATACTTAATCCGATCTCGGTAAATATGGAAGTAAGAGTAGTTACAAAAATGCGTAAGTAGTTGATTCACCTGTTCAGGATCCGCGAACAACAGTCGTAGACCTTCGCGAAGGTCTAGAGGCCGATTAAGAGGAGTATATTAACAAGCCCTAAAAGTCTTATCGATCTACGTGAGGGTATAATTAAGGAATAAAAATGACATCATAACCATCTATGTGTGCGGAAACTTGGTTCCAGTATCCTGCCATACTGCTTCAGGTGAGACTTTAGTCTACGCTCCGCGGATTGATGCTGAAAGGGCCAATAGTGTAGGGATTTGTTTGGCTAATTTAATGTTGAACCTGGGTCAGGGCCCCCTAAGCAAACAAATGGTTCTGTTGCTGGGACCGGGATCTGCATAAAGAGATGTGTGATGTCGCATCATTGGAATCCAACTAAGAAATAAATTGAAGATTGGTTGGGCAGAAAGATCCACGAATTCGCAACGCAAGAAAATAGAAATTCGCGATTGAGGAAAGATCAGTGGTTGGACATATATATGTACATAGAGATACACAAAATCTTCTTATTTTCCTTCTCGGTTGAGTTAAACGAGTGGATCGCTATATTGGCAGACGACCAAGGAAGGTGGAGGCTTGACGGTCCAATAGTGTGGACCCCAGAGTTAGTGTAGAGATTGGAAGCCTCTAAAGATAAGATTGCACACGCTGTCAATCACTGGCTTGATAATATCATAGTAGGATTCGTGACATAGTTCATGGTCGATACTTCGGTCAGTTATAGAGAAGCAGAGCAACACTTCTTCAAGGGACTGCGAGGTAAGTATTTAAGGTCTTTAAATACTTGGATTAAGATTCTCTTGTGTGAAAAGTGGGTTATGCAGTTACCTTGATGTTTGGACCTACATGAAGTGGAAATATCTTCAGGGATAGAGGGAAAATAGGCCCTGAATATAGCCCGATGATCAAACCTCCCCTGAGTGATGATGAGGTAACGGCACAGGCTTCACCACAAAGCGTTGTTCAGTTAATAAGACGAGGGATCCCGTGAATACCGATCCACCCACCCCACCTATGCATTCACCTCCATAGCATACAACTTCGCCCACACCACCACCACCTCCGCTACCATTCAATATGGTGAATGCAGTAAAGTTTCCCATTTTCAAGGGTTCAGGAAATGAGGACCCGGACTAGTTTTGGTTTGTCACGAAGGCCATATGGGAGGCTCAGGGTATAACAAATGATCAGATGAAGAAAGCAACGTTGGTCACTTCTTTATAGGAACGCACACTGACATGGTACATTTAGTACTGCAATAATAACCCGCTGGCTTCATTAGCAGATGTTCAGACCGCGTTGAATAAGGAATTCAATAGGCCTAAGCCTGAAGAACAATGAATTGTCACATTCAAGGAGATCATGATGAAGCCTGGCAAGACACCGTGGGATCTGGATCAGAGATTGAAATGCACAATCCACAAAGATAACATGAATCTTATAGATGGGCAGCACCGTGAATGGTTTGTGGCTTCTCTCTTGCCTCATCTGAGGGTTGCTTTATCACAGTAAAAGATTGGGACCCAGATGAAAGCCCTGGAGATTGTAATAAGATTGCATGGGACACTGATGAAAGATGCTAATTTGGGATTTCAGTAGATTCACGCGTAGTTGCAAACCCTTTTCCTAGAGTTTTAGATTCTGAAGACGGATAGAGCGGTTCGGCCAGAAGTGCAAGAAGAAGTTTGGTGCTTGAAATCAAAAAGTCAGGGGCATGACAAAGATCATTGTCTAGTCTTCACAAAGTATGTTGTAGCAGGAGGGTCAATGCCTCTGAGGCCAAAAGCTCAAGCAGGGCTAAGTACAAGGCTCACGTTATGGTGTGTTATCTGTCAGGTAGCTGAAAAACATGTGACAGACAATTGTCACCTACTGCAGAAATTTGTATAGACACCGCAACAGCTCTTCTGCAACTTCTATCAATAGGTAGAGGAGGACTTGGTAGAGTTTGAGGATTGGTGATTTGCTACAATTATGGTGGATCAAGACATTACGCACAAGAATGTACAAACCCGACGCGTCTATCATGCTTATATTGCACTCAATTTCACCATGCGATAGAAGATTGCCCTCTATTACTATCTAATATACGCGAAAAGGGGGAACATCCTCAATAGCCTACCTAGAACTTGCAGATGATGAGGTTTGAACCCTGAGAAGAAGACCCTAATGTGAATAGTGTGCTGCGAAGTGGAATGACAACTAGTGAAGATAAGAGAAAGTGGCTTGAAAAGGGTGAATGGGTCTGCAAAGCTCTAGAGAAAGAGCTTGGCTTTGATTTGAAGCACACGATGGAAACATTCATGGAAGCAAAGAAAATCTTCGCTAAGGCTCCTACCTCAGGAAGTCAAGATAAGCAGTCTGAAGAAATGGAACTATCCATTCTTACTACATTTTTGGATACCTGTATGAAGCCACTTTGAGATAGCAAGGCTGTAAAAGTATTACATGAGTTGATCAATAAATGTGCTAGTAATACTCTTGACGGACAGTGCATGGTCAGGAAAATTGGTAAGCATAAGGCAAGAACAGGGCGTGAGATGAGACTGGCTGCGCAAATAGGAGAATATGAAATGGACCAAGTTATTCTGGATCTAGGGTCTGACACGAATGTTTTGTCTAAACATACGTGGAAGATAATGGGGAGACCTATGCTGCAGTGGTCTCCTATTCAATTGAGGATGGTGAATCAGCAAAAGGTTATCCCCATGGGAAGGTTACAGGGAGTGACAGTCGATATTGAAGGTGCGAGCGCGTTGGCTGATTTTGAAGTGATAGAGATTGTGGATAACAACAATCCCCACCCTGCGCTCCTTGGGATCAACTAGGTTATCGACATGAATGGGGTGATCAATTTGATGAAAAGGATGATGTCATTTGAAAGAAAATCACTCCGTGTAGTAGTACCATTGGACCTTGCAGAAGCACCGTTTTACACTGAACCAGTCTGTGATTACAAAAGTGACAATGATTTGGACCAGATTTATAAGATAATGGCGCAAGATCAATATTGGGTGAATCTGACAGCTGATGGATGTATTGCATGGGAACGCAAAAGCACTTATACATTAGATTCAGACGAGGAATTAGAACACTGGCATAATAGATTGCACAAAGTGTCTATGCTATGATGTAACATGGACCAAATCATTGCGCTACGTATCATCGGAGGTAAGCATTTTGCCTTACTATGATGGTTTAACTGATGTTGATAAATTTTTGGATGAATTTGAAAGGGAAGTGTCAAAGAAGCATCGCTTCCAAGCCTTGGACTTGGCGTTGTGCGCTACACCTGCAAGATGGTGGGGCACGCATAAAGACAACTTCGATGGATGGCATGAATATAGAAGAATGATGAGGGTGTAGTTTGGTTACCCAAAGGTATGATTAACATAGAAATATGATGGAAGGAGTGATCTACATGATCACTTAGCCAAATGGACTGATGCTTATGGGGTAGAACTGCAACCGGAGTGGGTGCATCTGTTCTGTCACACCTTAGATGTAATACCTATGAATTGGTACTTGGAGACAGAGTTGTGCCATGGCATGGATAAAAAGGATATTTTGAGACAAGGATTCTTGATGACATTCATCTTTGAATATGGATTTGAGTGCATTGAAGCATTGTAGGAGGTCAAAGCAGCTATCTTCAGAATATCCCAGGATCCCTTGGATTTGATTCAATCGGATTAGACCACCCAGCTGCGCCACGCACCTGAGTGATACAATGTGACCACTGAAGAGAAAGACGAGGATCTGAGGAACATTAATATCCCAGAAACATAAGGACACTGCGAAGTTGAAGGGCCGTAGATAGAAAATCTAGATATCACTGCACCACTGAAAACAAGACAAGTGAACATTGGGACAGAGGCGGAGCCGAAGTTGGTGAAGATAAGGGACTACTAGGATGATTCTACAGTGAATAAGCTCGCTAAGTTGCTCTGTGAATACTAGGACTTGTTCCCTACAAAGTTATCAAACTTAAAAGGGATAATAGAGGACCTAGGAGTTATGAAAGTTACGTTGAAACTAGACACGAAGCCAATCAAGCAAAGGCCTTATGCCTCAATCCAAAGTATAAAGAAAAGGTCTGCTTAGAGTTGGATAAAATACTTGCAGCAGGTATTATTGAACCAGTGGAAGAATCTGATTGGGTGAGCCCAACTGTAGTTCAAGAAAAGAAGCAGAAGGATGAAATAAGGATAATATGCATATATCTCAGGAAGCTACATGACGCTTGCGTGCATTATCTTTTTCTGACTCCTTTCACAGAAGAAGTGTTGGATAATGTAGGAGGACAAAAAGCATATTCATTCACTGATGGGTTCTCAGGGCACCATCAAATCAAGATCACGCCATAGGATAGAAGTAAGATAACCTTCGCAACGGAGTGGGGATGCTTTCAGTATACTGTAATGCCTTTTGGGCTGAAGAAAGCACCAACAATCTTTTCGCGCGTAGTCATCGCGGCGTTCAAGGACTTCATTCACAAGTTTCTGGAGGTTTACTTTGACAATTGGACAGTGTTTGGGTTGGTGAAGCGCCATGTAGCTATCCTACGCTTGATGTTGGATACATGCCGAGGGTATCAGATTACGCTCCATTTAAAGAAATGTTTGTTTTGTCTTCCTTTCAGAATCTTGTTGGGCCATGTGGTATGCAAACAAGGATTAATGGTGGAGACAGCTAAGATAGCAATTATAAATAATTTGGAGGCACCAAGAAGTGTGAAACAGTTGCATTCAACATTGGGGCATATGGGATACTATATAAAGTTCATCCAGAGTTATGCCCAGATTACTGTGTCAATGGAGAAGCTATTAAATAAGGATGCTACATTTTGTTGAAATTAAGAATGTCAGCAGAGCCTGGATGTGTTAAAGGAAAAGATGGTCACCACATCGATCCTATTCTTCCCATATTGGTAGAAGGAATTTCATGTGCATGTGGATGCATCATGTATTTCACTCGGAGTAGTACTAACACATGTCAGTGAGGGAGAGTTGGATCACCCTATAAAGTTTGCAAGTCAGAAGTTGTCTAAAGCTGAGAATAACTATTCAACGACAAAGCGCAAAGGTTTGGTTATGGTGTGTGTGCTCCAGAAGTTCAGATACTACATGATAGGAGGACACTTTAATATGTATACAAACCATTCTACATTGAAGTACATGGTTAACAAGCCTATTTTGGGGGGGAAGATATGCAGATGGTTGTTGTTGTTTCAGGAATATGATTTTGAAGTCATTGTGAAGCCAAGATAATTGAATGCAGGACCAGATCACCTGTCACACATTGAAACAGGAGAGGAACCTACTAATTTGGAGGAAGGACTACCTGACGCACATCTCTTTGCAGTGTACATAGCTAACAATCACTTTGCAGATATCATACACTTCCTGACTATGGGAACGGCTCCAGCAGGGTATACTAGTCAACAAAAGAAGGAGTTGGCGGTGCGCGCAGCAGAATTTTCTGTCATTGCAGGACAATTATATGAAATGGGCTCAAATGAAATTCTGCAACGTTGTGTGCCTGAGTTTGAATAGAATAGCATCCTCGTTGAAGCTCATGGAGGAGCTGTGGGAGGACATTATGAAGAAAAGCAACAACGCAGAAGATTTTATGCATTGGGTTATGGTGGCCGACACTGCATAAGGATTCCATGGCTTATTGTAAGGCATGCGATGCATGTCAGGTGACGAGCAGGCCATTGTGAAGGGATGAGTTGCCTCTGAATCACAAGTGTCATTATAGACATTCAAGAAGTGGGAAATTGATTTTGTAGGCCCGATTCAGCGTCCTGGAAAGAAGACCGATGCGTGGTATATCATCACCGCGACGAAGTATTTAACCAAATGAGTGGAGGCACAACTTTTAAAGGACTGTACAGGGGCAACAGCAGTGAAGTTCCTCTTTGAATATGTGCTGACTAGGTTTGGTTGCCCGAAGATTTTGATGATCGATCACAGTACACATTTCCTTAATGAAACAATCAACGCGTTGACGGAGGAATTCCAAGTTTATCATCAAAACAACACACCATATCACCTGCAGGCTAATGGGACAGTCGAAGCACTTAATAAGATATTGGAGAATGCGCTGACGAAGGTTTGAAATTCACAAAGGAATAATTGGGACATGCGTGTACCCACGGTGCTATGGGATTACAGAACTACTTGTAAGAAGCTGACTGGATAGACACCCTTCAGGCCGGTCTATGGTGTAGAAGATTTGATGCCAATGGAGTATATTGTACCTAGTCTATGCATAACAGTGTTCACAGGAATGGCGGATCGCAAAGCCCTGGAAGAGAGGCTCGCATAGCTAACAAAGCTTGAAGAAGATAGATTTTTTGTTGGATTCCATCAACAAGTTCAGAAGGAACGCGAAAAGGCATGGCACAATCGGCACATCAAATTGCGCACCTGCAAGGTAAACGATTTGGTTTTATTATATGATAGCAAGTTTGATAAATTTCCAGGAAATTTTAAGATCAATTGGTTGGGGCCATATGTCATCAAAGAGATTACCGATGGTGGAGCAGTTCAACTAGTGAAAATGAATGGAGATCCATTTCCTGGAAAGGTAAATGGCAGCCAATTGAATCCATACACTGGGGTTCCGGTTAGATGACTATATGATGGAGGCACAGCCTTAACACTCAGGGCAACTAAAAGGAGGCGCGGGACTATAAACTACACTGCCTAGGTTGTCGAGCTGTGCAATTGGGGGACTACGCGGGATGGAAGAATGTCACAGCATCAGTAGAAGCACGACAGGAGTTGTGCTATAGAAGGAGAGACTGCACAGGGCATCCAGAAAGTGACCATTACGATCACTATTCATGATTTGATAGTGAAAAAATGACTAAGAGGAGTGTGGGGGGGCATTTAAGGCTGAAATTAAGAGCGAGATATTTGAAAATTTGCTGCCAATCTAACATTTATGAGTGGATTTTGGGGGGAACAGCCTGATTTGAAATTGAATTTGCCTATAAATTACAAATGGCTGCCCAATGAAAAACACTTTGCATTTTGAGATCTTATGTGTCATGCTATCAGTTGCACATGAATCCTGTGGTTTTTAAGGATTTGGTGGCCAGTTCATTGTTTGACAAGTTACCTAAGGAAACCCAAGAGCTCCTAAATAGCCTCATGTCGGCGCCCATGGAAACTGCCAGTGCTAGAGGATCTATGGCCTCTTAGGGAGCTGCCTCTGAGGTCGTAAGTATGGAGGTGCCCGCAATAGTGCCAAAATAACCAAGGTCACCTAGGTCGAAGCCCACGCCGGCATGAGAGGCTTCCAAGACAAAGAAATATAAACAGAAGGCAACACAGTCGGTGCATGAGTTGCCAAGGAAGCATCAGAGAAAAGAGAAGCCCATCGCGCAGGATAACGGAAAGATGGTAAACCTAGAGTCTGATGACAGCGCAGAGGAAATTGATATGGGTGCAAAGGACATTGATATTGAGGGAATAGACCCTATCTCAAAGCTGCCAAAAGACATCCCTCCGCGCCAGGGCAAGGTAAAGGTCCCAAAGGACCCTAATGAGGGAAAGTTTCTCTTTAACACACCCCTACTGACATAAAACATTACATTTGAAGGTTCACGCTTGGTGCGCATCCCACATCTGAAATTAGAAGATTAGGACTTGAGGGACATTGAGCAGTTCCTCCACTTGGCTACTGATAATTTCATGCAAAGACTATTCTACAATAACTCAAGTGTCACCATGCTGGAGCCAGTGAAGTGGATTCATGGGGTGGAAAAGGTAGGATTGTTGAATTTGCTACGGGTGTCGCATTACCATTGTGCTCCCATAAATTTGATAGTTATCAAACAGTTGTTGTGCCTGGTGCACAACGGGTGCCTGTGGTTGGGAAATCCAATCCCTATGACTGATATGTTGATCCATAGGATCACCCTACTACCCCATTGAAGGCTTAATCCAACTAATGCATTTGGGAGAAAGAGAGTAGCGTGACCTCGTTGAAATGATGAAGGACAAGTTTAAGCTTGTCAAGAAGTCATGCGGATATTCAATTTCGAGTATTATGAACCCCACAGTGAAGGTGGCCACCCAGATCTTAGCTAGGAAGGTAATGAGGAAGTGTCACATAGATGAGGTGTTGGCACCAGTTGTTTCATTAGTGGCCCAATGCACGAAGGGTGTACAATTCAATTGGGTGCACTACTTATGCAACGAGTTCCTTGTGAACTGCAGGCAAGCACAGGACCAAAACAAAACATTCCACTACTCATGGTTGCTGTTGTCAATTGTGTTGGTTGCGTGGGAACTACCGGAGGACATTTAGTTTCCTCCAATTGTGACAGATCTGCCAAAAGTAGTGAAGTTTGCTTCACTATGGGCCATGAAGGACATTGGATAGTTCTGGGAGAGTAAAATATGTTGGGTACTAATGGAGTCAAGCATCCACACGGCCATCAACCACAAGCCACGGCTATCACCAATTGTTTTTGAGTAGTTGTTAGGATACATGGAGTTCAAAGTGGACTTCCACTGTATCTCCATTCGGGCACGCAAGGACCAAGAATAGAAGTGGTATGATCTACCATACCTCACGACGGATGATGCCATAGCAGTAGTCCTCGATTGTTGGCCAGCCGAGTGGTGCACAGCATCGGATTTGTTTTTCGGGTCTAGAAAATCTACGGGAAAGCAGAAGAAGGAAGAGGCTCAGTTGAAAATTCAATAGTTAGCTGAAAAGAGAAAGAATGAGGCTGAGGAGAAGGCACGTGTAGAAGTGGAGCGCGTTGCCAAGGAACAAGAGGAAGAGTGTAACACTGACAGAAGTCAGAAATCCTCTTCACCACAGATAGAAGAAGAAGAGCGATCAACACAAGGTAGTGTAGATCTGGAAAGAACTCCCTTCTAGGTAAATTGGAACCAAGAGTAGGAGAAGGAAGGGCCACGCAAAAAGACCAAGGCCACTAATTTGTCCCTAGACCTGATCACCTTAATAGAGGATGACTTAGATGACATTGGGGATAAGGTAAGGGACATGACAATGGAATTGTTGCAGCAGTTTGAGTAGTAGCAGAAGAAAACCTTGGTTTCCATTCAGACGGGTGTACACAAGCTGCAAATCCAAACTACTCAACCACAGGCAGGTGTAGGGCAGAGCAGCGCGGCGTCAACTAGTTTGGCATCAGGGACCATTAGAGTAGTAGAGATGGTTCGCTCTTTGGATCCTCAAGCCGTTGTGCTTCCTGATGGAGCCCTAAGCACAGAGATAGATGCTGACAAGGCTGCTTTAAGGAACATTGGTCTCAACTTGGCCTTGCTCCCAAGTGACTTCCTTCACACGCTGCAAGCAGGTGTGATCGTAGAACTTAGGGCCCAAGAGTAGCGCACGCTGAGCGTGATTAGCGAGAAAAAGGTTAACAACGAATAGTTTTTTGTTGAGAAAACAATAGTGATATACACATGGAAGAAGGTCCAAGAGAAGAATGAACCATTCTGGAACTGCACATCCCCGAGGAGGCGCCTATGGAGGCCAAGATTTAGAAGTTGGTTGCAGGTGTGTGCGATGCTTGGATCGAGACGGCCAAGGTTCAGTTTGAGCTAAACCTCAATATTACAGAGCTCGAGTTGAGGGCACAACCTTCAACTCAGCCAGAGGTCAAAGAACAGCATGAGGCAACTATCAAGAATGCAATCGTTGTAGTAGATGTCGCGGTGGCAGAATGCACTGCACTCTTCGAGAAATCGATGGAGGTCCTTTCGATTCTGTAGGAAGATCCCAACCTTCATAGGTTGAATAATGAGGCAAGGGAATTACAGCAACAGTATGACGAAGCCAGAGTGATGGCGTGCACCGTCGCCATAACACAAATATTAGCCAAGCTGCAGGAGGCAAAGGAACTGAAAGTCCAGGTGGAAGAAGCTTAGCGAAAAGAGGCAGTTCTTAAGGCTAGATTGGGGCCTTGGCTAGATGAGGCCTATGTGCTCTTCGACACCATTGGGGAGAAGTTGGCTAGCCTGCAGAAAACACAGTAGAAGATCCAGGCAGATAACTTAAGACTAGCAATGGAGAAGCTGGTGGAGCAGGTTAAGTAGGCAACTACGTAGTGTATAGCTAAAGTTGCAGTGGTGAAAGTAGAGCTAGGAGGTCTTCGCAGTAAGATATTTGCACCAGCAGAGTGACTCGGGGGTGAGTCACCATATTTGTGTTGGGAACCTGTTGGGACAAGGTCCCCTCGGGTTGATTTTGGGGGTAAAGCCCAAGTTTTGGGGTAGAAAGCCCAAGTTTTTGTATGTAAAGTGTAAAGTCTCCACAATTTGTGGTCACGGAGTGCCTAAATCTAAAGTGTCAAAAATGATTTTCGCCCTTCTATTATGTAAGTTGTGTAGGCTTTAGAAGATCTACCCATGGTCTACGAACCATGGGATTGTATAAAAAGGAGAGTCTTAGAAGAGTTTAAGACAATTTTTTGGAGAAGAAGTGGTAATAATGATGAATGTAATGGGTCATTGGCGAAAAGTTCAAAGAGTCTTAGAGTAGAAGGGAGGCTCTACAGCTGTGTACGTAGAGGCATAGGGTAGAAGTCCATAGCTGAGTGCGTGGACCCCTGCAGCTGAGTGCGCAAGGTAGTTAGAGTCTGTAAGAAGATCTGAAGTACTAATCAAGAAGATTACTTTGGAAATATCTGTGTTTGATCTATTTACTTATGTTATGAATAAATGCTGTTACGTTATGTTGAATAATGGGTTTATGATTTAATACTATATTGATGTGAGAATATATATGTTTTACATTTTTATATGTACGCAAGTAATAATATCTATTTACGCGAAGAACATATTAATGCATATTGAAGTTATCATATACTTAAGACGATCTGGGTAAATACGGAAGTAAGAGTAATTACTGAAGCATGTAAGTAGTTGATTCACCTGTTTAGGGTCTGCAAACAATAGTTGTAGACCTTCGCGAAGGTTTAGAGGCCGATTAAGAGGAGTATACCGACAAGCCCTAAAAGGCCTATCGATGTGCACAAGGGTAGAATTAAGGCATAAAATGACATCATAACCATCTCTAGGTGTGGAAACTTGGTTCCAGCTTCCCCCCATACTACTTCAGGTGAGACTTTAGTCCGCTCTCTACAGATTGATGCCGAAAGGGCGAGTAATATAGGGATTTGTTTGGCTAATTTAAAGTTGAACTTGGGTCAGGGCCACCTAAGCCAAAACTTCAATATATAGACTTTCCAGATCTTTTGCACATAGCTGCAAGGGCCCACGCACTCAGTTACGGACTTACCAAGGTATCCACGCACTCAGCTACAGGATCCTTCCCCTTCACCCAAAATATAGAAATCTCTTACGCTTACAGGCTCAAAACATATCCAATCTGATTGATTCCTCCCTTATGCTTTCTCAGACACCTCTTTATATACTTGTTTTCTATTACAATACCATGGCCTACAAACCATGGGTGGAACTCCAAACAATACAAAAGCTAAGGGGTTTCTACCTTCCTAAAACCCCTTGACTCCTATTAACATGTGTGATGTGTGCTCTTCGCCTTAAATTGCTGAGATTTTTAAAATATCTTAGCAAAATTTTCCCCAGGGGACCCCGTGCCAACAGGTCCCCAATACAAAGATGTTACTCGTCCCTAATTCACTTCGTTGGTTTGCTCTATATTTTTAATTTTAGGCTACTAAACGAAGACTTCACTGAGTGAAGCAACTCCATGCATTGTATTGTTTCCTCTTGAACTTCTTTTACCAACTTTTTTGTAGTTAGTCCTTATGTTGCTAATTTGATTATCCGTTGTGTTTGTTTCATACTACCTTCCATAGTTTGTGAGAGTTTCCCTACCTCTTCTTCCCAAGGTTGCATCTTTGTAGTGATAAACTACATCTTCTTCTGTAGCTCCTCAATTTGTGCCTGTAGGGATGTTCCTTCTTTCAACTAGGTGAACCATTGCACAAGTGCTACAGTGAGTGTCGTTGCCTTGATCTCATCGTACTATAGTTTCTTATCCTGAATGGATACTTCAAGGTCCTCTTGAAGTGAGGCCCACAGTTGTAGCGTTTCTTCGAACAATTGGCTATAGTCCTTGACTGCAATGTTGAGATTTACCCTATCTATTCTGATGGCAGCCTCGCGCTACTCACTAATCTCTGGTGGCATGATGGGCTACAGCTTCAATTGAAGCTCAGTAATTTTCATTTGCAGATAAAAATGAAATTTATCCACCTACACCTTCGATTCTCTGAATGCATCGACCATCTGATGCACTTTGTCTTCTAAAGCATCCTCACACTGAATTTGGAGCTCTGGAAGCTCACTGCATACTCTGGAAATGGCTTTCTCTAGCTATGCCCTTCTCGTAGTGGCCTCATCGCGATCTTGGAGATCTATGTGCTTTTAATCACACATTTGCTGACTAGTGATTTTCACATCTTTGATCACCATGAGAACTTGTTGATCTCGCACCTTAAGCTCATCTTCTACCCCCTAGTGTAGATCATGCATTGTGTGCAGAGGGGACTCTGCGAGGTTAATACTCATGTTCTTAGGCAGCTGCGTGCTCTCCCTATCTCTATCATCATTAAGGTGTAAATACCATCAGGTAGGGGTACAACATGGAACTCTGAAGTGAGTATCGACTACACACTGCCTGATGTCAATGGTTCCACACGCACTTGAGACCAGCTTGCTTGAACCACGCTCACTTGAACCTAGCTTGCCTAAACCTATAATTCTTTGAGGCCCTCTTAGACCTTCATCAATACGATTGGTACTACTCTTCGATGTGGCCCCAAATATATTCCACCGTGGACCTAACAGTATCCCCAGTTTCATCAAGGTCCCCGTCAATGAGGACCATCGCCTCCAAGATGGCGTACTTATAAGATTTGTGCTTCTTATGTGTGCCTCTCGCACTTGTATTCTATCTTTGTTTGAGAATAAAAGGAGAATCAATGTCCTTCGGGTCTACGTAGGGGTCTTTGCCACCCTTATCAAGTTCTTCTGTATGTTGCTCTTCTTCTTGCTCGCACTCTAGTTCCTGCGTGGTATTCTTTTCTAGTTCAATGGTCACCTTCTTCTTTTCCTTAGATGCATATCTACTAGTACCTGTTTCACCCTCTACAATGTCTATCAGAAGGATCCAATCAGTCAGCCACTGAAGGACTAGTTGGGCGACATCTTCCTTAGTGACCAGAAACAAAAACGCCATCCATTTCTTCACCAAATCACACCTCGCGCAGATATAAACATGGTGGAAATCGGCCTTGAAGTTAGTGATCCACTGATATTCCATGAATAGACTCGGTGACAACCTTGGCTTCTCGTTAATCACCATTCGTAGATCCATTTCAAATAATACCCAGAACATCTTTTTCTATCATGCAGGCAGGGTTTTTTGTTTCCCACAGTGAGGCAAATCTGGTAGCCTTGTGCAACTCGGGATCTGTCGTGGGGAACTATGAATCATCTAGTGTCCTCCAAGCCATATAAGAGACACACGTAGTGGAATGCTTTACCGTCCTCCTGTGCTTCGCAACAATCATCTAGGAATCCTTGACATAGGTATTTTTCCCAATTGAATTGAACCCCCTTGCTGCACTACATAGCCAAGGATACTACTGGTGTCATACTTCATTTTCATGGCACTTCTACATGATCTTTCCTACCAAAATATGTGCAGCAAATCACACAGCTTTGTTTGAGATAGAACTGATGGCATATCCTTTAGACTTCTTGACCAACCCAAAGTCATTTTTCATTTTATCTGTGAGCTTTTTCTCTTGTGACTTCTCCACAAAAGCATCTGCAGGCTTCACGCCTTGATAGAGTAGCACTATGATTCTTCGTATCAACATGTCATCAATAGGGATGGGATCTCCCATCTAGAGAAATCCATCATGGACCAGTGCCAACAACTGGCACACACATATAGTGCTAATGATGCTTCAGCTAAAGTCGGTATGTACAACATGTTTAGTAATCTTGTGCGCTCAATACCAACCTCCCATTTTATTAGTTCAAGTCTGGTGAGGCCTGCCTCATCATTGTATACCACCTTCAGATACTTGATGGGTTCCAGCTATGGAAATTTCTCATGGTCGCCTAAATCCCAATCTTCCATCTTCAAGTATGGTACCCAGGCCAACAATTCACCCTCAATAGGTACTTCCTTCGGCAAAAATGGTGTGAATACCTTAAATTTGACAAAGTTTGGATCCTTAGTCACTTTGGAGGTAGGCTTTCGCAGTTACATATACGACAGCAACAAAGAAATTGGCTCCGCACCTTTTTTGTTGATATCCTCAAACCCTTCATTCAGCTCTTCTTCATCCAAGTCTTGTGTCTCCATTCGTTGCTTATTTTTATCCATTTTTCCATTATTTCTTTGCAGTTGGAATTTCCCGCAGCGGTTGTTGAACTGGGGTCCACTGTAGCCTTTTCTACTTTTTCTCTCCTACCGTGGGGGAAGTATGCTTTGGCCTCAGCAACCTGAGTGTTGTAGCATGGATTGGAGGTGTTGTAGTCATGATGTTCCCTAATCCTCTCCTCATAAATGCGAATTTGGCAGTATATTTCCCCATATTTTCACCTTAAATGCATTTACCTCACTCCTTTTAACGGAAAATTCCCTGTCAAATAAACTGTAGTTGTTCCAACAGTCACTTTTTGGGTAGGTTGTGCGACACTCCTTCTTGTGGTGTAGCTACCTCATCACAAATTCCACCTACGCCATCTCCCTAAACATTGTGCAGCCCTCCTTCTTCGATAGAATTTTTCCTCCGCATAGTAGTTTATAGTCCTGCGCTCTTTTTCAACTGCCAAAAGCACCAAGACTTTCTTGCAATCATGTAATCATTGTGCAGGGGTAGGATAATCCTTGTAAACCTTCAATCTACTCCCATTAATCCTGCCAGGAAATACTTCCCCATTCAGTTTCGTGAGCTAAATTGCACCAACATCCGAAATATCCTTAATTATATACGGTCCTAGCTAATGCATCTGAAACTTCCCTGGAAATTTGGTAAACTTGTTGTCATACATCAAAACCAAATTTCCATTCTTGAAAGTGTGCTGCTTAATGTGATGATCATGCCACACCTTTTCTCTAGCTTTATGCACCTACCGTGAAAGCCAGCCAAAAATTGGTCTTCCTCTAATGCAACTAGTTGCACTAGGCATTCCTTCATTATGTCATGATCTTCCATCTTGGTTACTGTTGCAATCCTTAGGCTGGGCACTATGTATTCCATCATAATCATTGCTTCTTGTCCATAAACTATTTGAAATGGTGTTTTCCCATTCAATTTCTTACAGGTCGTCCTATATGCCCATAAAGTCATTGGTATGTGCACATCCCAATCATTCCTATCAACATTCCAGACATTTGTGAGGGCATTCTCCAAGATCTTATTAAAAGCCTCGACAGTTCCATTCGCCTAGGCATGATACAGCGTACTCTTCTGATGGTACATCTAAAATTATTATGTTAAAGTTTGCACTTGTCTCATTCAAAAACTATGAACCTTGGTCACTCATCATAATCTTTGGGCATCCAAACCTTGACAAAATAAACTCGAATATGAAATTCGTAGCAGTTTCTGTGCTGCAATCCTTCATAGGTTGTGCCTCGTCCCACTTGGTTAAGTACTATGTCGTAGTGATAATATAGCATGCTCCTGTCTTCTTCCCTGGAGGCTGAATAGGTCCAACGAAGTCAATTGCCCATTTATCAAATTCTTGTAGTGTGACTTGTGGATTTAATGAAAGTTTGTCCCTTTACGATGACCTCCCGGTCCTTTGACACACATCGCACACACTGTAGTACTCCTTAAAATCTTTATGTACCATAGGCCACCATAATCCTACTCGTAGGATCTTCTGTGCAGTTTCCTTGCCTACATAGTGTCCTCTGGTGACACCACCATGTGCTTCAGCTAGAATATTGTCTTTCATATTCAGGCACATATCGGCGTAGAACTTCATCCAAACCCTTCATATATAATTTCCCTACAATCATGGAAAAATATGCAGCCCAGACAACTAATTATTTCTTTTGTGTTGTCATATAACCTTTAGGAGCTACGCCAGTAGATAAAAATTGAATAATGCCTACAAGATGCTCATCTGTAACCCTGACAGCAAAGAGTTGTGCATCAGGCAATACTTCATCAATATTTGTGGCTCTTCACCATTGTTAATCAGAGAGAGTTAGTCTGGTCCAACATTCAATATCTTAGGCTTCACTATCACTTCAAATCATATTCATGGAAAAGGAGAAACCATCTATAGATTTACCCCCTGTTTCTAGGAAAACTAGTGTCTTGTCGAACAACTAGCCCTCTAGGTTTGGAAGCTACCCTAGAAACAACAGTTGAAAGCAATTCAACAATTTCTTCTATGTGTAATAGATAAGAGAAAGATAATGGAACCAACCTGGAACTTCTGCTTAATCCCTTGCTTGCTCTCTCTCCCCTTTGACAAATCTTGCAACTCCTCCCCATACTTAACACGCTTGGAGAGTACATATACAAGTACAGCAACAAAGAACCGTCAAAGCATCATGATCTATTACAACATAAACATTACAGAATCAAATATATAATGAACAAATGATAGCATTCACAAATGATAACATTCACAATTGCACAATCATATGGAAGAAAACTTGAAGAACTTTATTGATAGAAGGGAGAATTACAACCCAGTATTCTGATCCAGCTTCAATCCCTCTTCACCTCATGAAATAGCAAGATCACACCAACAACACAATTCTCTTTCCTCAATTACAAACTATCAGCACTTCCTTGCAATTCACAATATTCCAGCCTTTAGATGAATTGGAGATCCATTTATAGATGTGTGTAAGGGTGTGAGTCATCCATGGGGTTTTTATTAGTGTCATTCCACTTGTTATAATTGGTTCCATTTCGAGATTTCTTAGATCCCTTATTCATCCTTGGGCGAATTCAGAGAGGCAAGTGGCACAGGAGAAGTTTCTAGAAGATTCCATGAGCAACCACCTAGCAAACTATCTTGGACATTTTTCCATCCTTTCCTATCACATCCTATAGAAGGCCTAATCAGTACGCATCACACCCTAGCAGTGTACCACTCAGTATGCATCGTACTTTTCCAGTGGAGCAGTCAGTATGGTTTAATTTAGGCCATTTCTAGATGGTTTCTTAGATGGAACTTTTGGGGAATGATGTATTCAGATGACTATGTTCTTTTAGGGTATGAAACAACTCTTTTAGGGGTTGATGAGCCCTATTTTATTGACATATAAGTTTGGGGTTGATGTGCCCAAATATGTCTATAACAGTTGCCCCCTAAAGCATGAAGTCGTAAATATTGATGTCGGGTGAAATGCTTTATCATGAGGATCCGAAGTTTTGAACTAGAAGGTGACCTGCATAAGTTACAATACAATACATTATCATAATATAATTTTCATGATCTAGTTGAGGTAGGCATTCCCATGCTCAACTTCATAAATTCATTTCATGTACATAGATGAGATAGTCATCTACATATGTAGATTGGTGATTCTTCAGATATAGAGTCATCGTCCATGGTTAGGATGACTGTCTATGTAGAGCCTTTGTACATTTGATGTTTTTATATTCCTGAATATATTGCAGCCTGGATGGATGAAACTAGATCCGGGGTCTTCAAACTCATTCAATCTTCGCCTGATGTACAAGTCAATCCATATGAATAGATGTTCTGAATTTGAAAATGGAAAGACATCATCTAATTACCAGCCAATGATGTAAGCTGTTAACAGATGCGAGAGGAATCACCGATAATGAAAATGACCCTCAAGGTACTACAGTACAATTCAGGTGGTGTGAATACATGATCCGATGTTGAACACCACACAAAATATTTCAGTCTAAGGCCATTGATGTCAACCCGTCGCCGGAAGTGAGAAACTTGCCATTGATGTCAACCTGTCGCCGGAAGTGAGAAACTTGCCATTGATGTATGCAAGCTTCAAAGCACTAAAAGGGTTGTTTCTAAGTCAACTTCTTGGCTAATGAGCTGATGTCAACAAGAAGCAACTCATTGTAGGAGGGCCTTGATGTATCCCACATCTACGACACGAAATGAAGCAAATGATTTTCTGGAGGTGAAAAATGAACTGACGACACAAGGTTCAGGAATGGCGGTCATGAAAAAATCAAGGTTGGAGGTATTGCAATGGATGAGAAATTAACTATATGGTGGTTTCTCAACTGAATGAGTTCTCTTGAACATGTCGCCGACACTGAGATGAATTGGTAGCGTTAACCCCAAAAGATGGATGATATGAAAGACCAATGGTGAGATGACCGGTGAACGGAATAACACAACCCAACTCAATAATGGAGATGAAGTGAAAGTGTCATGTTCAAGAGTGACCTGCTACCGTAAATTCTTCAAGTTTTCTTCCCGTTTTCCCCAGTCATTTCTGACCAGTACCTCTTTATTTTTGTCAAGCTTGAGGAGGATAACATATGCTTGTTCTATAATTTTCCCTTCGGGCAAACCTGTCACTATTTAATGTTTTAATGAGTCTAGCGACAGTGAAACTCGGTTTCGTCTAGAATGGACAAGTTTGTTGTTATTGTTTTAACAAGTTTAACGACAAGGATAACTCGATCCTTTTCATGTTTAGAGAGTTTGAAAAGGGATGAAAAGAAAAATCCATAAGTTCTTTTTCGTAAAGTAATCCCTCAGGTCCGAAAAAGGATAAAACAATACAGGAGGGATGACATTTCCAATCACCTTAACGACCTGAAAATGAAAAGCGCTCGACAATATTTTCATATTTAACGAGTCTTAAAAGGATTTAAAGAGGACTCTATTTTGAGGAATGAGTGGTGTCTAGGGTAGCAACTGGTTCTAGTGATCTTGGAACTTCTCAAAACATGTTGATTTCTGTGAAGAGGTTGGCTAATAAGACCACTCATCACAACTGTTCCTCAAAAGGGGTAAAACAACCAAGTGAAAGTGTATGATTGGCCAAAGAGATGGTGGTGATAAGATGAAAACAACCAAGGCTCAAAAGGCTGACAGAATGGCAATCACAAAGGTTAATTACTTGTAAATGGGTCCATTTTTTGACAAGCTTGAACCATGGGGAACTATGCTTGGATTCGGTTTCATGTTTACACAAGCTTGAAATGAACAAACTATACTTGGCTTCAGTTTCATTTTTACACAAGTTCGAAACGAAGAAATTATGCTTGAAGTTAGTTTCATTTTTACACAAGCTCGAAACGACAAACTATGCTTGACTTGGTTTGCATGCCCCCAACATGATAAAAAGGAGAGTCTCTTGTAACCAGATGGAAGTCACTGTGGTGAAGCAAGACGGCTTCATCCAAAATAGACAAAGGTGAATGGTGTGACAGACCAAGAAAGTCACTGTGGTGAATCAAGACAACTTCGTCCAGAATAGACAAAGGTGAATGGTGTGATAGACTAATCACATAACCTACAGGGAAACTTATCTATACCATTAGGTGCATGCCTCCCAAGCTTCATTACATTCACCAGACTACTCATGGCTATTAGGTGGGTGGAATGAAGGTTCAAATGATATCGTTGAGGAAAAAGGACCATTTACGGATGATGATTGACTTGGAGCTATTCTTGGACCGGGAAATGAAAGCTGGTCGATCGTGAGAATTTTGCCTTCATGTGGGAAACACATCACTCAGAAGAGTGTTGAAACAATAGCTTCCATGTTATAGACATAGCCACATCCAAGGAGTACATTGTAATCTAACGGTCTTGGGACTATCATCACATTCAGATGAATGGTTTTCCCTCCCAAAGTGATAGGTAACTTAGGAAGGATCCTAACAGTCGACCAGTTCCATTGTTAAAGCCTAAGAGATTCTGTGTAACAGGCATAAGCGGTGGTGAACCAAGCACTTTCCAAGCAGTTGAGGAAAGGGTACTCACTGATGCACCTTCATCTATAATAGTGCCAGACACGATCATTTTACAAACCTATACTATGATTCGAAAAGGTACATAAGAAGGAAGGCAGGATCTTGCTAGTCGGTTCCAATCAAAGCAAGTGACTAGACTACTTGGAGGGGGTACCGAAGAAGCAGGAGAATTAACTCCCTAAGATGCGAGAACTGGAGGGTTTTCCTCTTGTCTCGAAAGTACAGGTGGATTGCCCCCAAGTTCATTAGTATCTAAAGTAACAAAAAAGAACTTGAACATTATCATTTTCACTCTCTTCGGGAAAGGTACGATTAGCTAAATGTGAAATTGGGTCAATTGTTACCTCAACCTATTGACTTTGTTTGCGTATAGACTCATAAGATTCACTTTCAGAGAGAGTGGTTTCGACCTACAGTTGATTTAAGTCAGTCGGTTTTTCAACTAGTGAGGGACTTAGGGAGAGTTTCCTGTAACCAGATGGGAGTCACTGTGGTGAAGCAGGATGGTTATCCAACACTCTTTTGGCTTCATCCAAAAATGGACAAAGGTGAAGGGAATGATTACCTTCACATAACCTACACGGAATCCTAACCTTTCCCTTCTGTCCATGAACTTTACTGTCACTAGTTGATGGCTTGTTACCAACATGATCTCCAGAGGTTGATGACATGGGATGGTGTGAAAGGGGAGACCATTCTTTCAAGAACCGAGGAAAGCAAGGACAATCTCGATGAAAATGGTCTCCCGCAAAAATTATGCATGGAAATTTGGGTTTGGGAAGTTTAATGGGTGGATTTTCATCGGATGATGCATTCAAAGCAATGGTTGCTTGGTTGTCCCCTTGTTGAATTGGCTTCTTCTTCTTCTCCTTCCCTTTCTTCTTCTTCTTAGCCACCCGGTTACTAGTATCACTACTTTCACCAAGCAAAGAGGAAGAAGGAGAGAGATAAAGAATGAGGAAGAAGGCGAAGGGTCAACTTTAGGATCAATTGGAGGTTGATTTGATTTGCAGATAAATCATGGCATTTGGAACCATAGAGGTTGAAAACAGCCATACTGGCAGGCCAATGGTAATTCCCATAAGGGACAATGTAGCCATATAAGGAGCACCAATATTTCCCCACGAAGGAAAAGGACTAGGATTCCCCTAAAAAGGAATTCCTTGATCAGTATACTCTAGATTCATCGCCATATGTCTCAACCTAAGATCAACTAAGGAACAGGGATGTTATTCCAAATTCAATTAATTTTAATGACGCTTTGACACAACTTTACTTTTTTAGTTTTTAAGAGTCGAGAAAAAGCTAAAGATGACTCTAGTCTCCTTCGATTTTTAATGAGCCTAAAAGGACAAGTGCTCAGACGGACCTTTTGTTTTAAAGAGTCGAAAAGGAACAAAAGTGACTACTCTAGAAAATCTAGACAGAGGGATTACCAAACCAATCGCAAAACTACAATATACACCTTAGTGATAAATTAAAGAGAAATTACCAAGGACTTATGTACAGCAGTCAATCTTCCTGAATGTTGTGTTCAGTGCATTGTGATCAATAAGGTGGAAGACTCGGATTCCTATGGATAAAGGATTTAAGCCTATTATGGTCTCCCAATATATATGTGACGGTACGGGGAGCACAAGTCCGTGCTAGCACTTGTCGTATCAAGGAGGAGGAATCACCCAACCTTCAATGAAAATGATAGCCACTAGTTTTAACGATGCCGGAACAGGTCTCTAGCCTAGACCTCTAGATATGTTGCGTTAAGTTCCAAAGAATTGTTAGGTTCATTGAAATTTATTTTAGAGTTGATCTTGTTTATATTTTTCCTTTCAATGGTTCACCGCATGATGATGATTTGAAATTCCTAAAATGCAATCTATAATGATAAACAATCTTTGTTTATTTTGAGCAATGAAAATCCTAGCTACTAGGGAGAGAAAATTACAGTGCTTAAAAGAGGAAAGAGCACACGCTAGTGCATTTCCCTAAATCATCTTTTCGCACACCTATCTAAAAATGCTAAATGTAAATGCATGTATTTGTTTTTCATTCTCCTTAACGTGAAAAATGCCAAAAACGAAAACTAAATGCAGCAAAGATCTGAAATATTTCACTCAAATTGACATTTTCGACAATATCTTCTTCAAAATAGAAAGGAAGACTCAACGACACTTTTCAATTTTGAATAAAAATGCTTTCGACACTTTGAATATAAACAAATAAAACCAGATACATGAAGAAAATTTCAATCGATTATCAAGGGAAGGAAGAATTCATGACACTTCTCTTTTCGACACAAAACGACAATTATGACACTTTTTGTATCAAAGCGACAAATCAATTTAAGCAACTTTTCGACAAAGGATTGTAAATGATGAAAAAATACACAAAAAGCATTCACTAATCCTAATCTAATTGAAGTTGATCTAAGTGATGCGGGTAAGTTTTAGTAAAGAGGCACTATTCATTTGCAGCAAAACAACCAAACAAAACTGAAAACAAGATCAAAAACCCTCAATTTCTAGAATGGAAAAAGAGTTCAGTTAGTCATCGCATCTAGGCTTCATAGAAATAGAGATGCATCACACTTACTACGCTTGGGAGGTGCAATGCATACTGGGTTACAGTGGAAGATAGTGCGATGGTCCAGGGAGCGCAACTAAAATGGGTTTTGGCTCAAATGTGCAGTTGTTTTCAATGAGTTAGGCTAAGTGTTGATGAACAATAAAGAGCAAAGTATGAAGGAATGTCTTGAGAGGTTACTAAGCTACCAAAAGGACATCTAGATGTGCTTGTAATTCAAATGTTTAATTCATAAACTAAACCAGAGATTGACTGAAGCAGCATTCATCTACTATGAAATTGCAGAGCAAGAGCAGTTTGAAGGTACCTGGCTGACTTCAGACTCTATCTATAGTTTATAAAACAAACAATAACAACAAACAAACATTTGTTCTTCCCTAGTAGAGTCACCAATTTGTTTCTGGGAAAACTAGTGTCTTGTCAAACGACTAGCCCTCTAGGTTTGGCAGCTACCCTAGAAACAACAGTTTAAAGAAATTCAACAATTTCTTCTATGTGTAATAGATAAGAGAAAGATAATGGAACCAACCTGGAACTTCCACTTAATCCCTTGCTTTCTCTCTCTCCCCTTTGATAGATCTTGCAACTCCTCCCCATACTTAACATGCTTGGAGAGTACCTATACAAGTACAACAACGAAGAACCGTCAAAGCATCGTGATCTATTACCACATAAACATTACAAAATCAGATATATAATGAACAAATGATAGGATTCACAAATGATAGCATTCACAATTTCACAATCATATGGAAGAAAACTTGAAGAACTTTATTAATAGAAGGGAGAATTACAACCTAGTTGTCTGATCCAGCATCATCCTCCCAGGTTCAATCCATCTTCACCTCATGAAATAGCAAGATCAAACCAACAATACAATGCTCTTTCCTCAATTACAAACTATCAACACTTCCTTGCAATTCACAATATTCCAGCCTTTAGATCTCTTGAATTGGAGATCCATTTATAGATGTGTGCAAGGGTGTGAGTCATCCATGGGGCTTTGATTAGTGTCATTCCACTTGTTACAATTGGTTCCATTTGGAGATTTCTTAGATCCCTTATTCATCCTTGGGCAAATTCAAAGAGGAAAGTGGCACATGAGAAGTTTCTAGAAGATTCCATGAGAAACTACCTAGCAAATTGTCTCGGAAATTTGTCCATCCTCGCCCATCGCACCCTATAGAAGGCCTAATTAGTATGCATTGCACCCTAGCAATGTACCACTCAGTATGCATCGCACCCTGCCAGTGGAGCAGTCAGTATGGTTTAATTTAGGCCATTTCTGGATGGTTTCTCAGATGGAACTTTTGGGGAATGATGTATACAGATGACTATGTTCTTTTAGGGTATGAAACAACTCTTTTAGGGGTTGATGAGCCCTAGTTTATCAACATATAATTTTGGGGTTGATGTGCCCAAATATGTCTATAACACCGCCCCAACACAGGCTTATTGACCTGGTACTTCAAAGCAGAATGGTCTGTGTACATTTTAAAGTGCGCACCTAGCAGATAATGCCTGAATTTTTGTAGTGCATAAACCATGGCCAATCTTTCTTGCTCTATGGTTGAATAGTTATTATCTACCTTCGATAGTTTTTGACTGGCAAAGGCAATCGGGTGATTAATATCTCCTACTCCTGGTTGAGTTAAGATGGATCCCAATGCTATACAAGACACATGCACATGAAATTCCTTCTTCCAATCCGAGAATACTAGGATTGGCGTCGTAATCATATTTTCCTTCAAAATATCCAATCTCTTCTGAAAATCATCGTTCTAGCAAAACATAGCCTCCTTCTTTAACTACTTCTCCATGGGCACAGTGATCTGCGCATATGCCTTAATAAACTTATTGTAGTATCCAATATGACCTAAAGTTGCACGTAGCTGCTTGACATTCCTAGGGGGGTCCATGTTGATAATTACAACAATCTTAGTAGGGTCTACCATCAATCCCTGCTTACAGACAACATGTCCCAAAAGTATTCCATAAGGTACACAAAAAAATCATGTCTTCAAGTTCAAGGAGATATGATACTTTCTACATGTATCCAACATCAGGCACAGACTAGAGACATGCTTCTTGACTAGCCCAAACACTATCCAATCTTCAAAGTAGACCAAAAATTTATGAATGAATTCTTTGAACGTTGTGATTGCCACCCTTGAAAAGATCGCAGGAGCATTTTTTAGTCTAAAAGGCATGACTGTATATTGGAACGATCCCCATTTTGTAGTGAAGGTATTCTTGCTTCTATCCTCTGGCGCAATCTTAATTTGGTGATATCCTAAAAATCCATTTGTAAATGAATAAGCTTCCTATCTGCCAACATTTTCGAGAACTTCATCTGTAAACGGCATAAGGAATAGATCAGGTATGCATGCATTGTTTAACTTTCGTAGATCTATGCAGATCTTGATATCACCTTTCGTTTTCTTCTTCTGGACCACCATAGGAATGACCCATTTACATTCTTCTACTGGCTCAATTATTCCTGCCACGAGCATATTATATAGTTCTTCCCTTACCTTTTCCTTGTATTTGGGATTCAACCGATATGGGCGCTCCTTGACTAGCTTCACATCTGGTTTTAGGTTGATCTTCATCATACTCTAATCTCCTACTATCCTTTTCAAGTTAGAGAACTTAGTTGGAAATAAATCTTGGTATTCATGTAATAATTCAGTGACCTTATCCACTGTGTCTTCATCCCAATAGTCACCAATGTTCACGAATTTCAGTTATGCTTTTGAGCTAATATTTACTTTTTTTGTGCACATCAGTTGCGAGATATCAGGGATCTCTACATCAGGTCCACCAACTTCGCGCAATCCCTCTGACTCAGGGATATTAATATTCCGCAGATCCTCATCACCTTCTTCCGTAGTAACATTGTAACATTCTAAAGCATGTTGTAGTTGCATACTCCAATTAGGATGTACCCAAGTGATAGGCTCTATGGGTGTTCGGAAGATTGTTGTTTTAATCTCCTGAAGAGCTTCATCAATGCATTCGAACCTAGCTTCGAAATTGAACTTCAACAAGAAAATTTCCTTCATTTCATCCCAATCAGGAGTCTCGTGTCACAGCTCTGTCTCTAAATACCAATTTCTTTGTATAACATCCAATGTATGAATAAAGATATGCACCAACTCTGGTTGAGGTACCTCACCCCACACCTTAGTCCATCGTGCCAGATCTTCACGCAAATCATCCTTTCTTGTGTACTTTTCAGTGAGTCTGGTGTTTGTGTAGCCAAATCATAATCACATCATTCTACAATATTCCTTCCAGATAACAAAATTATCCTTGTGTGTACCCCACCATCTTGCAGGCGTAGCTCTCAACGCAATATCTAAGGCCTGGAACCGATGTTCCTCTGGTACGTTCCTTTAAAAATGGTCAAGAAACATATTGGCATCGTCCAAGCCATCATAATAGGGTAACTTACGTACCTCAGTAGATATACAATGTAACAATACATACCTCAGTAGATATACAATGTAGCAACTTTGTAAGCTGATTACATCACAGTGTAGAGACTTCATGCAACTAATTATGCCAATTTTCTAACTCTTCATCTAAATCTAACTTGCAATAATTGTCCTTCTCCCAGTTGATCCTTCCATCCATAGTAGGATTGATCCAATATTCATTTCATGCAATTAACTTATGTATATGCTCAATTTATTTGTCTTCATAATAATCACGGTTTGGTTTTGTGTATCGCACACCTTCAGTTGGATCTAACGGAACAATCACTCAAAGCTCATTCTTTTCAAATACCATGCTTCACTTCTTTAAATTAATGATTGTGTTCATGTCAAAGGCTCAATAAATCCCAATCAAGGCTGGGTATGGATTACTATCATCTACTATCTCTATAACTTCAAAATCTACCACTTCTCTTGCACCTTCAATATCTACAGTTACCCCATGCAGGCGACCTATTGGAATTATCTTTTGTTGGTTCGTCATGCGCAGCTGAATTGGTGACCATGTAACTTAGGATTTCTCATACATTCCCAAGTTTTCTTTGGCATTACGTTAGCATCATAGCCCAAGTCTAGGATTACCAGGTCCATTTCTAAATCACCAATCTGCATAGTCAACTGCATCTCCCTACCAATTCTCTTCTTACTTCGGTTCACCTTATTGATTGTGTGTTGTTCTGGTAATGGATTATCTTTGCTTGTGTAGTTATCTATCAGCTCTCGTAGTCCTTCTACTGCCTTCTGATCCCGTAATAACTTCATGCAGGTCTACAGAAATGATTTTAACACCGCGGGATCTGAATCCTACGTTGCAATAGCTTCTTTAGGTTTCTCCTTTTGTGAAACTAGTGGTATTTGATTCTTAGACATAGAAGCACCTGGATCCATAAAAAATTTTCTTGCCTCCATGAACATTTATTTTTCTCTATGTAGATCAAATCCAACATTCTTCTCACCATATTTCTGAAACCATAGATCCGATTATGGTTGTTTTCCTTCAACTTTGTCTTCACCAGTGGCTACACTGCTTCACGTGACTATGTTGATACTGGTATCATCTTCGTGTGGCTCAGATCTCATCATCTGAATGTTTTGTGTCGGCTTTTGATTCTTCTTCTCCTGCATCTTTGTTATTAATACCGGGCAATATTCTATAACATGATCAAATTACCGACAGTATTGACAAGAAGGGGGAGTTGGATTCTGACAGTTGCACACAAAGTGTCCTGGTTCTCCACAGTTGTAACAAATAATATGGCCCCTATCTCTTCTAGCTCCTCCTCCTCTTCCTCTTCCCCATCCTTGGAATCTTCCGCAAGCTGTAGATGAGCCTTGATCATTCTGCGCGCGATTTTCAGCGTGCATTCCATACAACGGAGCCTTGTCCATCATTAATTCATAGCTTTGACCATTGCTTTCATCATGACCAACCGATTTACAAAAGTTACAGAAGAGTTGCTTTGGAGACTATAAAATACTGTAATAGAGAATAATTATCTGTCAAATGTTGTCCTGATACTTGGCAGATGCTACACTAGGCACTTGTGTTGGTGCTTGATCCAGTGGAAGATTTTGACTTCAGTGGGTTAGGACCTCCCACAACTATATAATCCCATAATACAGGGCACTGATATTTATGATGACATTTAGCCTTTCACTTTGTGCACCAAACTTAAGAATGTGCTTCTGACTTAACCTCCTTCCCCTTCTTCAGATCCTACGACTCCATATGCAGGATTTCTAACTATGACTGGATCTATTGAAATCCTATATTTGTGTCTTTAATCGATGAAGCTTCTAGTTTCATCGTGATTTCCAATGCTTCGGTCTGAGACCCAATCTTCTGCTAAGATAAGAGAAATCTTAAGTGCGGTAATATCGAAGCTATGTACCAGTCCCTATGTTGTTCATCTGAAATTTGAAGATTAGCTTGGTGCAGTAAGCACTTCAATCATTCATCTATATCCCAAGTAGACTCATTAACCCTCTGCTTGATCTCCTTGATTTTGGTCACACATTAAGATTGCGACTTGGGCTTCCTAAATTCCAGATTTAGTGCATCCTTCATGTTAGCTAATGAAGCAAACAGATGAGTCGTATTGTATCTGATGTACGATGTAAGGGCTATGTCATGTAGCACAGTAACTAGTTGTGATTTCTTCATGTCATCATCAATATACAGACTTTCTAGATCCTACGCACACAGTTGCAGGGGC
Organism: Pinus taeda; assembly: GCA_000404065.3. Classification (NCBI taxonomy): domain Eukaryota; kingdom Viridiplantae; phylum Streptophyta; class Pinopsida; order Pinales; family Pinaceae; genus Pinus; species Pinus taeda. Next base: position 147,463 of record APFE031205801.1, read on the forward strand.
CCACGCACTCACCTGCAGACTTACCAAGGTCTACATGCACTCATCTACAGGAGCCTTCCCCTTCACCCAAAATATAGAAATATCTTATGGTTACAGACTCAAAACATATCTAATCTGACCGATTCCTCCCTTATGCTTGCTAAGACACCTCATTATATACTTTTTTCTATTACAATACCATGGTCCATAAACCATGGGTGGAACTCAAAACAATACAAAATCTAAGGGGTTTTGACCTTCCTAAAACCCCTTGACTCCTAGTAACATGCACGTTCCACTCCTTAAATTGCGGAGACTTTTACAATATCTTAACAAAATTGGACCTAGGGGAACCCGTCCCAACAGTTGCATATGATCTTTTGTTGTGAGGGTTTTTTTTTTTTTCATTTTTTTATTGCAAATATGAAGCATAAATAGTCATATTTTGTTGTTAGGGTTACCTGTCACTAGTAACTTAAGTGAAGCATTTTTGGTACACCTACTAAGAATTTTCATACTAGCAATTAGGAATGGGACAAGAAGGATAGGATAAGGAAAGGAGGTAGAAAAGGAAAGAGGTGGTAAGAATTATGGTGTTTGTTGGGTTGTGTTATATTCTTTCCACAACTAGCCCATGTAGTTAACCAGGGGGTTAGAAAGGGGGTGGAGCCCCCCCTTCGTTGCGTCGATTGCGTACTGGGGGGGGGGTCACAAGGGGTTTGAGGGGTGCAGGTAACCCCACTCTATGGGGTCCAGGGCATTGCCCGAGAAAAATTTGTTTTTCGACCCTATATTAGGTTGGGCAGACCTACCTATGGTTTTGGGCATTATTTTTCGCACATGGTTTTGGACGCGATGGTTTTCAGTCCATGGTTTTGGATGCGATGGTTTTCAGTACATGGTATTGGATGCTTCGACATGTATAAATATGTATTGTAACATTGAAAGGAATATAATGAAAAATGAAGTTGGTATTCACAGTTTTGGGATCCAGGGGAAAATCTCTGTGTATATGTGTTTTATGTGTTATTCTCTCGCATTGTTTATTTTCTATGTTTTAGAATTCGTATGCAAGTAATTTCTGTACGGGGCTAAAACCGACATTTGGTATCAAATTTGTTTTGGCTTCAAGGGGATGCCTTTGTTACTGAGGGGTTTTGCTCGGGCCTATGGTAGACCCTGTTCAGTGGGAGATCTATGGGATCGATTCTAGTGGTGAAAGAGGATGGTGAGCAGTGGAAAGATAGAGATAGAGAAATTTAATGGTCAGAGTTTTGAGCTATGGAAACTCAAGATGGAGGATCTATTAGTGGATAAATATTAGTGGGTCACAGTAGATCCAGGTACTAAACCAACGGGAGTGTTCGATGAAGAATGGAAGAAGTTGGATCGGAAGGCTAAGAGCATAGTACAATTGTGTGTCTCAGATTCAGTATTGTTGAATGTATCAGGGGAAGCTACAACAAAGGCTTTGTGGGACAAGTTAGGGACTTTGTACCAATCTAAGTCACTGGAGAATAAATTATTCCTACAGAAAAAGCTGTATAACCTGAGGATGAAAGATGGAGACTCGGTGACAGAAAATTTGAATGCATTTAATACTATGGTGATTCAGTTATTATCCGTTGATATTAAAATTTCAGATGAAGATAAGTGCATCAGTTTGTTGTGTTCTCTACCAGATTCGTGGAATAGTCTGGTTATTGCAATGGGTATCAATGCAACTGCCTTGCAATTTGATGAAATAGTCTCATCCTTGTTGACGAGGATATGAGACAGAAAAATATGGGGAGCCAAAATGGTGATGCCTTGTTTGTACAAGGACGGTCCCAGAACAGAAACAAAAATAAGTCATCGAGTGGGAGATCTAAATCTCTAGGAAAACCTGTAAAGGTGGTGTGCTATAAATGTGGAAAGGAAGGGCACTACAAAAGGGATTGTAAATCTAAAGCTCCTAACAAAGGAAAGGGATCTGATGATGCTCCTTCTGCAAAGGCGAAAACCACCTCAGATGAAGGTGGGGATGTATACTTGGCTTCTTCAAGTACACATGTATATCATGAGGAATGGTTGATTAACTCAGGTGTATCCTTTCGCTTCACTTCCCATAGAGAGTGGTTCTGCCAGTATGAGAAATATGATGGTGGTCATGTCTTCTTCAGGGATGATAGGAAGGCTAGAATCGTTGGTCGCAGAAATGTAAAGTTGAAGGTGCAAGGTGGAAGGGTTAGAACACTTTCGGGTGTTTTTCATATTCCCGCATTGGTTAGAAATCTACTTTCTGTAAGAAAGCTAGATGATGTAGGTGTAAAAATAGTGTTCGAGAAGGATACTTGCAAAATGGTTCGAGGAGCACTAGTATTGATGTGGGGAGTTTAGATTGGAACTCTATATAAGATGTAAGGTAGCACTATTATTGATGAGTGCAACAGTTGTGTGGTTCCTGAAAGTGAAGCAAAAAATCTAGTGGTCTCTGGAGAGAAGACCATGCAGTGGCATCAAAGGCTTGGAAATATTAGAGAGAAGGGCCTTCAAATACTTCATGGTAAAGGTATGGTAGAAGGTGTGAGTAATAGCTCACTGGATTTTTATTTCTATGAAACTTGTGTATATGGGAAGCAAAATCGAGTGAGTTCCCCCCCTGGTGGTAAGAGGGTGAAACATATATTAGAGCTTGTGCATAGTGATGTGTTTGGACCTATGAAGGTTCCATCACTAGGTAAGTCTGTGTACTATGTATAATTTATAGATGTCTTCTCAAGGAATACATGGATATACTTCCTTAAGAAGAAATCTGAAGTCTTTGACAGGTTTAAAGAATTTAAGGCTCTGGTGGAAAACTAGACAAAGAAGAAGATAAAGGTGCTAAGGACAGATAACGGTGGAGAGTTTTTCAGTAAGGAATTTGAAGAATTTTGTAAGAAGTGTGGTATAGCATGGCAGAAGACTACTCCATATACACCTCAGCAAAATGGAGTTGTAAAATGAGTGAACAAGACGTTTATGGAAAGGGCAAGAAGCATGCTTAGTGGTGTCAGGTTAGGACAAGAATTCTGGGCAGAGGCGATGGAGACTGCATGTTACCTAGTCAATAGATCACCTTCATCAGCATTGGAAGATAAGACTCCACAAGACATAAGGACTGGTAAGAAACCTTCTCTTTCACATATGAGGGTATTTGTATGTGATGCATATGTACATGTTCCAAAGGAGAAAATAACCAAGTTGGATAGTAAATCTGAAAAGTGCATCTTTATTGGGTATAAGGATGGTTTAAAGGGTTATAAGCTTTGGAAACCAGTAACAAGGAAGGTTGTGTACAGCCGAGATGTGGTGTTCAGAGAGGTGAAAGATGTTATTAAACATGAATTCCAACCAAAGGAACCTGAGAACATAGAGTTTGAGCTAAAGGAGGAAGAATCAAAGTCTACAAAAGAGGAGGAATCAAAAGATGAAGAGCCACAAACTCTGGGTGTGAGAAGATCAGTTCAAGAAAGAAGGCAACCAGAAAGGTATAGTCCATCTGCTTTCTGTTCAAATTTTGTTTTATCTATTACTGATGATGATCCCAGAACTATGAATGAAGCAGTAGATTCAAAGGATGGAAAACTCTTGAAAGAGGCCACGGTTGATGAAATGGCATCTTTGCACAAAAATGAGGCTTGGGATCTGGTGGAGTTGTTGGCTGGAAGGAAACCCATTGGCAACAAATGGGTGTTCAAGAAGAAGACAAATGCAGAAGGAAATGTGGAGAAATACAAAGCTCGGTTGGTAGCAAAAGGTTATTCCCAGGTGCCAAGAATTGATTTTGGTGATATTTTTTCTCCTATTGCCAAGGTAACTTCTATTAGGTTACTTTTATTTGTTGCTGTTGATTTTGATTTTGAGGTAGAATAGATGGATGTGAAGACAGCATTTCTTCATGGGGATCTAGAAGAGGAGATCCACATGAAGCAACCTGAAGGTTTTGCGGTGAAGGGTAAGAAAGAACTAGTATGCAAGTTAAAGAAGTCTCTGTATGGGTTAAAACAGTCACCAAGGATGTGGTATCAGAAATTTGATACATTTATATGGGGACTTAGCTTCACCAGAAGTAAAGCAGATCATTGTGTGTATTTTAAATTAATTGGTGATCGTGTTATTTATCTGGTCTTACATGTGGATGATATGTTGCTGGTGGGAAATGAAAAAGAAATTATCCAGGATTTGAAGACCCATTTGTCCTCCAAATTCGACATGAAATATCTTGGCGCTGCAAACTATATTTTGGGCATGGAAATTAAAAGAGATCAGACAAAGAGGAAGCTCTGGTTAAACCAGAGGAATTATGTCGAGACAATATTGCAGAGGTTTAATATGCAAGATAGTAAACTGGTGAAGCTTCCTATTCCTGTAGGTGTAAACTTATATGTTGAATAGTGTCCCAAGACACAAGAAGAGGAAGAGGACATGTCCCATGTTCCATATGCAAGTGCATTCAGTAGCCTGATGTATGAGATGGTCTGTACTAGACCAGACATTGCACATGCAGTGGGAGTATTGAGCAGGTTTATGTCAAAACCAGGGAAGAAGCACTAGACAATAGTGAAGCGGGTTTTCAGGCATTTGCTTGGCACTAGTGATTATGTTTTGTGCTACCAAGGAAGACCAAGATTGGACAGAGTGTTGGATATTCATGGCTTTGTTGATGCAGACTGGGATAGAGATCTGGATCAAAGAAGATCTACAAGTGGGTATGTGTTTAACCTATTTGGAGGTGCAGTTAGTTGGATGAGTAAGCAACAATCTGTAGTGGCACTATCAACTACAGAGGCAGAATACATGGCAACCACTCATGCAAGCAAGGAAGCAGTTTGGTTGCAGAGATTGTGTTCAAGTATGGGGTTAGTACAGGGAGCTATAAGGATAGACTGTGACAGCCAAAGTGCAATTTTCTTGGCAAAGAACCCTGCTTATCATTCAAAGACAAAGCACATTGATGTTCAGTATCACTTTGTGAGGGATATGATAGAAGACAAAGAGGTGTTGCTGGTAAAGGTGGACACTTTGAAGAATAATGCAAATGCATTGACAAAATCTGTGAGCTCTGAGAAGTTCTCTTGGTGTAGAGAGACAATGGGCATTTTAGGGTTGGAAAAATGACTAAGCTCTCTTGTGGCCCCCTGTGGAAAGAAAACAACAAGTGGGAGAATGTTGGGTTCTGTTATATTCTTTCCACGACTAGCCCACGTAGTTAACTGGGGGGTTAGAAGGGGGGCGGAGCCCCCCCTTCGTTGCACCGATTACGTAGCGGGGGGGTCACAGTGGGTTTAAAAGGTGTAGGTAACCCCACTCTATGGGGTTCGAGGTAGCACCCCAGAAAATTTTGTTTTTGGACCCTATATTAGGTTGGGCAGACCTACCTATGGTTTTGTGCATTATTTTTCGAACATGGTTTTGGACGAAATGGTTTCCAGTGCATGGTTTTGGACGCGATGGTTTTCAGTTAATCGTATTGGATTCTTTGGCATGTATAAATATGTATTGTAACATTGAAAGGAATATAATTAAAAATCAAGCTGGTTGTGATGCAGGAAAGTGTTCCCTCTACGGACAGAGGCAACCCCTCTAGCCCTAGAGTGGGTCTAGTCACAAACAAGGACAGATCAACAATAGCTTTCCTTAAACAGTCAAAGTTAGAGGCCTACCTCAACCGGTGGTCGATGGAGTTCCGTTGCGCTGCTCCAGCTTTCGCTTCCTTCTCCTCAATGAGTGATCAACCTGAAACAATGCAAAGGAAATACAACAAAGCACGTAACTGGAAAACAACAATGATCTATTTACTCACAAAGTTAAGAAGTCATGAGCTGTCAAGTAAATTACATACAAGACATAGGAAAACATCATTGATTGTATTAATAATGAAATAAGAGCAAGCTTACAACCGGAGTCTTGACGTCGCAAGTCTTCTCAGAGGGATCCAGCCAGCATGTTCTTCAAGCATTCCCTCTTTGAAGATGGATCTCCCAAACATACAAAGTCTCTCTCCCTTACTCACAAGTTTTACATGAAATCAAGGGCACTTCACAACCTTCCACAAGCTATCAACACTCTCACACTTGTCACACTCACACCAGCTATCTATCAAAAGCACTAACAGCACTACTCAATCCAAGAATCTACCAACTAGCTGACCATAGCAAAGGTGAGTGTTTAAATAGGAGAAAGAGTCTCCATCAAAGGTGTAAGAGAGAGCTTATCTCCAAGGAAGGTAGCACAATTGATGGAACTGCCATACCAGGGAAGGAAGGGTGACACAAACTAGGCCAATAATCAGGTCTGGAGTCATCCAGAAGGCCGACTGTTGGAACAAATTCACCCAATCTAGATCATCGCGGGTACATAACAGATCCTCAGCACTGACATCGCTAGTAAGCAATGGAGCCAGTTAGATCATCACCAAAGATATCAAATAGCCTCACGACGGGGCATGAAATCGAACCATCACAGGAAACAGATGTACTTTCGAGCTGGCAGTGCAGCTGGACTATTTATGAGCGTCATTCAACGCGTATATTAAGTTCATAGTCGCAATGAGGTAGATAACTTAGGAAAAATGAGTCAATTGGCAGCATAAGAGAGCATTTGTTCAATATGAGCATGTTTGACTTGGACACATGACACAGTAAAAGGACTGGGAGTAAAGGCAGTGACAAATTACTGTGTAACACTAGTAGTCCCAGTTTTGGGATCCAGGGGAAAATCTCTGTGTATATGTGTTTTATGTGTTATGCTCTCACATTTTTTATTTTCTGTGTTTTAGAATTCGTATGCAGGTAATTTATGTGCGGGGTTAAAACCTACAATGTTTGGGATAAAAAATATGGTGATGGGGATAATAAGGATGGTGGAGAAAATAAAAAGGTTGAGGTAATGAAGGGTAGTAATGAATCCAATGGTGATATTGAAAACGAGAAAACAAAAATTTGATCCCCTTATTCTTATAATATCATTGAAAATGTTCATCCCTTATATTTAGAGAGCCTAATGTAAAGAATCATAAAGTAACTATCAAGGGAACATCAATGGATCCTATTACGTTGGTGCAATTATGTTGGACCAACCTATAAGAGGGTCTGGAATGTAATTCAGAATAAATACAGTTTGAGCGAAGAGAAGAGAAGAAGAATTAATAGAGCAAATTAATTCTCATTAAAATGTAATTCAATGCAATAGAATGAAATAATATCTAGTGAAACAATGCTAGGCTTAATTGTGTGCAAAGTAGGAAAAACATGCATGCCATAATTAGCCAAGTGAAGTGCACATTCATGAGGGTGTTAACTTGGATTTTACCATCCAAATTCATTTAACTAAATCATGCATTTTCAATCCTAGAAAGTAGGGTATAATCCCTCCTCCACTACACTCATTCCTATGAATAATTATCCCCTAGGATCTAAGCCTACAATTAAGGAATGAACTATTATTTCTCCTAGAAAACATGAATTTACCTCTGAGAAAAGTGTAATTTACTGATGGCAGTTTATGAGCCATGATATTATATGTAATGAAGCACAAGTGTGAGGGAATATTATTATGTGTATAGGGAAAGTTATACATGTACACCAACACCCCACATTAATTGTAACATAGGTGAGTACAATGCATGAAAAAATTAGGTCCTAGAAATATGAAATCATGTTAGATTATCAAGTGTGAAAAAAATATCATGAAAAGTGAGGAAAGAGGGAAAATCTAGTGGGAAGAAACAACACCACCCCCCCACCCCCCCCCCCCACCCCCACGACCACACGCACAACTAAAAAAAAAGAGAGGATAGTACAAAGTAGACAAAGTAACACAATTTGAAGTAGATATCTTCTTCACTTCCAAGTGAGATTGTAGCTTTTTGAACTTTTTGTCAGTGAAGAATTTGGTCAAGATGTCCACAATCTTGATTTATAAACTTTCATGAATATTCCATTGGAATGGTTGATAAAATAGATCTTATAATCTTTTGAAATCTTAGACTATGCAGATTTAATTTTTTTAGATCTCAAATTAAGTAACTATTAGCTTTGATCAAATTTATGAAGTCACTTAAATAACAAATGAAAATAATAGGTACATAAACATGTCATTCACATAAATGAACACCATGTTTATCCTGGGAAACCCAATACAAGAGAAAACCTAGCTAAAAGGTGAGGCATATGCTCTATCTCTCTTTATGCCGATTATAAAAATGCATATACAAAGGAATGAGAATTCACTATGAAGTTCCATTTTGACATTGTGGCCTGAATGGCTATTATAGAATCTTCCTCTTCTATTATGCTCATAAAATACCACTCACATATGTTTTTCTCATGTATTTGAGATATAATGATAAATAATAGAACCCCTTCTCCTCCTAACAACTCAGTATCTAACATAGCCCAATATCCCTCTAGCGGTAGGGTTTTAACTTCCTCAACCCTCAATTGTTATAAGGTTTTGAACCTTATAGAACAATGTTGAAAGTATACATATGACTAGCCCCACATGTGTGAGTAATGGGGACCTAATATAGCATCCACTCACACCATGGTAATCAACAAGGTAGGTCAACTTGTGGGAGGCATAACTTTCACACACGAGCTCTAATTGAGGATATTTTAACACCATTGGAAAGGGCGCAGTATCTAGATCAATGTTGATAGTATGTGCACAAGCTTTAGACAATACAACACTAGAAAACATCATTTGATTCCTCAAAATGCTCCAAAAGGTTCTAGACCCTAATTTTCTATATAGGGACATTTTGATTTAAAAGAAAAGTGAAATATTGTGACAAATGACCGGAGTAATTATGATTTTAATAAATCTTAAGTAGTTGGATGTACTCCTATTGTCCTATATTTAAATGTTATAATTTTTTTAATTACATATTATCACAATAGACATATCCATAGACTAATTGGTATAGAAATAAGCCTTCCATAGAGAAATAGCATGAATTTGTGATATTGTGGAAGTATTAAACCCATATCATGATATACAGTACCTACCCTAAATCTCAAACGAACACTAATTAGATTTGTGGAAAAACAAACTGGAGTTTATTAAGTATTCATAATTCAATAGTTTCCTTTATTGAAGTGTGAATTGACTCCTTTTGATGCAATTTTAGTATTAGTATCAGTAATTGGGCTATTAATGAATTGATCTTGCACATACAATGTATGTATCTCATAAGCTTACACCCCGTTATTGATAAGTAAAATGTAACACAATTTATGTATACAAATCTCTTGACACTCCTAACTTCTATAATAATAGTAGGAATTGGTTATTTTATGATGACTTCCATATTTATGGGATATATCTTGATTTCCCCTCTATTAATTAGCTACACCAAATACTACTAAGTAAACTCACATTTCTTAAGGTCAACCAATAACTGGTGTTTCTTTAGAGTTTCTAACACCTATATGAGAAGTGAGGTGTACTACTCCTAGCTAGAGTTATACACCAAGATATCATCTAAACATACTATAAATGAATCTAAATATGAGAATAATACATCATTCATCAATCTCATAAATGTAGATGGTGAATTAAATAAACCAAATGTGTAACATCCCAATTTATATCCTTGGAAAATTTTCTAATTAAATTTGTTTTAAACTATGCATGGTATTTTTATTTTCTACTACACTCATCACCATGAGTTAAATGTACCATGGTGTTGTAAACATTGCAAAGATTTTACTTTTGTAGTTAGTAAATTGATGATGACCAAGACTAGTAGACCATGAGTGCATATAGGGTCTATGATACCATAAGTGGGGAAGGTAAGGAGGGGTCTAAGAGATTTCTTTATTATTACTCTATCTTTACTACCTTATCATCTTAACCTTATTTAAGTTATGAATAGAGGAGAAAAAAAAAATTACTAGAGTTAAGCCATCTCTCCTATTCGTTATCAAGGTGTCTCCCCCCCATTCTTGGAACAAGAATAATTAGTGGGGGGGGCTTCTAGTTAGGAGAAGTGCATGGAAAATTTTGAATATGAGGAAAAATTATGAGAAATGGCAAGAAAAGAGAAGAGTAGAAAACAAAGTTCCAGGAGTATATAGATAAGACCAGCCGTGAAAATACGTGTAGATACTTGTTGAAAGAGCTAGGAAACTAGGAAAATATACCCAAAGTTTTGTGAAAACAATTGGACCTTTCTATATAGTCTCTAAATAGCACAAGATGAAGAGAATTTTGAGGGAATAAGAAGCAAAAAAGGAAATTTTCTTGTGTTATGAGAGGTAGGTAATGTGGGTGCCTATAGATGCTCTATCCTTTACAAAACTTAGTAGTGGAAATCATCTTGGTTGAATTTCTTATAGACTAAACTCAAAACCACTATTCCTACTTTGCCCTAGTGGTATCATAGCTTGGCTAACGGGTGGAGTTATACTACATAAATACCTACATTTGGATGCAAATTGCTCAATATGCTAGGTTTTGTTAATCGTCCTTTTTCTATTCAAATAAGTTTTTGTTTATACCCATATTAATTCGTTATATTATTTCAATTATAAATTCTAAGTATGTTATGGGTAAATCAACAAAAAATGGTTTGGTTATTATTTGAATTATTAAACCTATCAAATGTGTTACATATTGATAGAAATAAAGTATACTATATAGCTCATTATTTTATTCCTTGTATTCTCTATGGAATTCAAGAAATAAGAATCAAGAAATTAATATAATGTTACAAGTTTCTTCTCTTTCTAGTATGATAATTCATATATGAACATAACATTTTCATTCTTGGTAATTGCCAACTATTTACGTATTACTTCCCTATGATTTGATAAATATTATTTGAGAAGTATTTTGGTTGTGGGTGGTGTTTTGGATGACTTTATAGGCTATTAAATATTTACCTTCAAGAGTCTTATGGGCAAGTCTTTGAATATCGAAATTAGTTTCAATCCTTTGAAATAGGCCTAAATACTTAGTGAAAGTTTATTGTTTTGGAAATTTGAGGATTATAAGTTTTGTATTTTCCCCCTAATCATATGGACTAGTAGGGAATGATATCATGACCCTAGATAAAAGGGGATAAAGGATTTGAAAATTCAGAAAAGTTAGATAATCCTAACTTTGTCAAATGCAAAAGTTTGAAATCCAGGATATGTCAAGTGTTGATATATAAAGTTCATAATATGTCAAGTGAGGAATTCTAAGGGAATCCAGAATATTTTGATTATTGAAAACCAAGTTCTTTCAAGTGTATAAGTCCAGGAATCTAAAATCTATTAAGGATGGAAGATCCCTGATATAATAGTCTACCCTTTATGTTGCTTCCCATTCTTTCTCATCATTAAGAAAAATATTGATAGTGAAAGATATAAAATCTATTAGTTTCCATTTCCATTGAATATTTTCCACCCTCTAATAAAATCTAGATCTAGAAGTATGTAAATCTAAAACCTTTTGAAGATTTAGCTTTTGGAAAAGCCTAGATTGAAATTCCAATGAGGAAGATAATATGGTGATGAATGTGGCACATGATGTGCTAGTTGAAGTGGCTATTGACATGTCAATGGTAATGTGGCATGCTGGCATGAAAATATGGATATGGTTGGATGATGTGGCACAAGTTTTATAAAGGAGATTATGTGGCAATCGATGTGACACTGGTGTGGTGGTGATGATGTGGAATCCATAAGTCCAAAAGTCCAAAGCTTTGGGAAAATGACATTTCTAGTTTTTTTTAAACTTAGTGAATCTAGAATATTGGATTTCCAAATGAATCTCGAAAATTAGAAAGTATAGATATTTGAATGAGTGGAGATTTGATTGTGCTAAGGTGGCATGGTGCCAATGTGGAGTAGAGGTGCAATGATACTAATGTGAAGCCTCAGGTGGTATTTTATGAGCCTTTTAATTACCTTTCTAAGTATTTAGAAAGGCAACCAAAAGTATTTACATTCAATTATCAACTGAGGTTCATATGGAACTTGCGAACTATCATGCATTATTTATGCTAATACAATATGTAGTTGTAGCATTTTAAATAAATGTCATAGGACAAGATATTGAGATGCTTTCACAAGTCACCAGGACAAATCCACACCACACTTGCAATCCAATGCACACTTTGTAGGAATGTAAAGAGCACACTTTTTATTCTAAATTGCAGGAAATTAAATTCACACTTGCAGAAAGTAACTTTCGCATGAGCATCAAAGGTGACTTGCTCTGGTATTAGGATGATCTTGGTTGTTGTAAGAGATGTAGTTGCACGTGCAATGTAAAGCAATAAATCACAAACTATCAAACCACACTTTATGAAGGAAATAGGACCACGAATCAAATGTTGTAAATAGAATAATCAAACTAAATTAAATTGAAAACAAGGAAATCATAATTCTGTAAAATAGAGTATTCTAATGTAGTGTTGAGTTGTAGCAATAGGAGTTGCAGCAATGACCTCAGTCACAATTTTTTGTATAAATATCATAAAAATTATTATTTTGTAATTAATAGCAACAATAATGGTTGAATTCGAGCACGAAACCTATGATAAATAGTTGTAACAATATGAAATATCAAAGTTACAACAATTAAAATTCAAAGCTAGAGAAATAGGAAAAATAGAGTAATGACAGAAATATCATGGACTAATTTTATAGCTACAACATGAGTACATACAATACCTAAATAAGGTTGGTTGGGGCGGGGGGGGGCGGGGGCGAGGTGGGGGGGGGGGGGCTAACTCCTTTAAAAAGACCCTAATTTATTAAAGTAGTAGAATGTTAGATACTCAGGACACAATTGATTAAAGAATAATCGAAAGGCATTTTATATTGCAAGAAATTGGAAATATGATTACAATGAAAGACTAATTAGCCAACGCAATGTTTTTGGTTTTGTTTTTTATTACCAAGCTCAAGGAGAATAGATTTTTTATACATAATTATTTCTATATAAATTAATCAAGAGAAGTTGATGAAAATCCATGAGGATCAAGTAGTTCGATCTTGTTACATCAATTTTCTAAAAGATAGTAAAAATTGGGCATAAGTTAACTTAATTAGTGTGTAACAAGTGGTAGTTGATTCATAATCCTTTTTTGAGTGCCTATTTGTATGTCTCACTTCTCTCCATGAGAAAATTTGGTTTTTGACTACCTGATTGATCCATAGGTGACAGTTATTTGGTTGATAGATGTGTTAGCACAATTGTCGCAGAGTTGCAGAACCATGCCTGAGTGAGAGTTGTCACAAAAATTGTGATGAGAGTTGCAACAATTGTACTACAATACGAGTTGAAAAATATATGAGTTGATAGTTGTAGAACAATGAGGTGAGAGTCATAAAAATGCAGAATTGCAACAATAAAGACGACAACTCAAAGTTGCAGAACTTACGACCACAACTCAAATTTGTAGCATTTACACTCAGGAAGAGTTGCAACAACTGCACTTTGGAGTTGAAACACCTATATTCGAAAGGTACTTGTACATTCTTATTTCTTTCACACCATTATTAGTACAAAAATATGATAATTTACTAAAAATGCATAAAATTAAGCAATGAAATGGAATATTAGGATGATATTCATATCTTAAAAAAAAATGCATCATTGTGGATTAAAAAGGTATTAAGATGAGATGGAATGGGAAAAAGATGGACAAAAAGGTATATAATAGGTGCTAAAAAATGCCAATTTAAGCACCTGTCATCTTCCTCTAGTCAAATATGTTACATGTACTTATGTGACCAATAGTCAAAATAGGTCTAAGAAGGTGAGGCTCCCATGTAGGTAACTAATACTATAATCAGTCTACCCTTCCTCATGTGCATGGAAGTATCCTTCTCTTTCCTGAATTTCTTTCCAACTGGCCAATTCTTCCATTCTAAATAGCTTGTATTCCTTCCTAGATTCCATGGTTGATACATATATCATTATATAGTGGAAATTCAAACCAATCCATCTATATTCATAGATTCTTATGCACTTAGCATACCTATGCACTCTCTCTAGTGCTACCTTTGGGTTACTGGGATTAAAGGGGTTTCTTTCCTAAATTTCCTCCCTACCTTGTTTCCATATTTTAGTACATCCTTCCATAGTTTCCCTCCTAATACTTCAATAAGCATCATACAATGTGCAACAGCCTCTTGCCTATTTTTAGCCATGAACTCTCCATGCAAGGGAGATGAAGTCCATTGTTTGTGTATGTTAATGACTTGTAAAGGCCAGTGATACTCTCCCTCAACCCATAGTTTGATTTTGAGATTGTTTTCTACAATCATATGAGGATATGCCCAATCAACATGGTTTCTTAGGTTAGAAATAAATGCTCATAGTTGGACATCCCCCACAAAGTGTTTGGGTTTACATATTAGATCATGAAATAACAATACGTTATGTTGGTATGGTTCACATAGTAAGTTTTCTTCCAAATTAGTAAATGCATAATAAACCTTCAAAAATGTAGTTGAGGAGGAAATCTTAGAAGGTTTACTAGTCGTTACGGATTTTTTTTGGAATAATACAAGTTCCTCCTACAAGAAAATATTATAGTGTGGATAGGGAGTCCTACACATAAGCACTTATTCCATCAACAATACAAGTTGTATCTTCTCCATCTCCAATCTCTTCACTTATTTATCCAACTCAAAGAATTTATTTTCATATATCCTTTATTATTCACATATAATCTTGTGGGTTTCAAAGTACTCGGACCACTTCTCTCTCAATCCTCTAACAATTTGGTGATTTTCTTTCACAGGAATCACCTCTTCTTCACATGATGCTAATAATTGATTCCACCTATATTATTTTGCTTTCACAGACATATCAAGTATATCTACTTGTGTTGCTTTTTCTTCAACTAATTTATCTTGAATCTAAGTAGATATCACAATCAAGGTAGGTATGTTATATTTTCTTTGGAAAACCACTTCTTGAGTTTGTCTTTTTTAAGTTTGGTCTATCTCTCTTGCTTTAGGGATAGGATCCCCTACAATAAGGGAACCTAGTTCTTGGGAAAGGAATTATAGTTTCCAAAATGATCTTTTCCCCTTGAGTTTATCTCTCAAAAATTCAATGGTAGTCTAAAGTTCCCTATTTTTCTTATATAACATACTATTCTTCCTTAAAAGGGATGTGTATAAAGGCATGAGACAAGGAGTACTTATTTCTCTATACCTCCTAATTTTGGATGTCTTCTTCAATTATAGGGAAGTATTAACATTTTATGTGGGCATGTTGGGAGTTGAAACTTCTTCTTGTTGTTCTTCTTCTTTCATGTAGACCTTTAGAATTGTAGCAATACCTTCTCCCAGAATTTCCCTTGTTGGTTCTTATGTTCCAACAAGGGTTTATATCTCCAAATATTTATCAAGTGTAGGGCTAACAAAATCTTGACCATCCCCCATTACTTCTATTGGTTCTTTTGTATTAGCAAGGCATCTTTCTTCAATTACCCTTACTAGTTCATGTGGAGTAGTAAAAGGTTCTCTTTGTGGTACAACTCCTTTTTCCACCCCTACTTGTTCTTGTGTAGTAATAGGGGTTCTTTTTGTATTTGTTGAGTTGTAAAAATGGGGGTATACTTGGCTATTTTCTTATTTATAATGAGTGAATATTGTTGGGTAATTTAATTGTCTCTTAAATTACTCGCATTATATGTGAATGCAGGGTTTGTATTCTTGTGAATCACACTTGCATTGTATATGCTAGGGAATTAAATTTTGATTTAAAATAAATCTAATATACTTGAAATGAATTTGCAGAACTTCAATAAAGTTCTATCTACAAAATGATATCTAAAATCAATACACACAACACTTTCTAAAGCAAGATAAAACTTAAATAAAATCTTAATCTATGTAAAGCAATAAAATATGAACTAGAAAGCAATTGAATTCTTAATCTATTGAATTGAAATGGCAGTTCTATTCTAGTTCTATAATATGAAAGCTTTTTAAAGTTCTTAAATCTAATTTCTTATTCTAAATTTTATTCTAATGAACATGAAAATAAATTTATTCTATGAAAACCATAAAGTTTATCATAAGAATTGATAATATTATTCTAGAAAGCAATAAAACTATTTTTCTAAGAAAGCAATAAAACTATTTTTCTAAGAAAGCAATAAAACTATTTTTCTAAGAAAGCAATAAAAATTGTATTCTAAGAGAAATCCAACCAAACTTCTATTCTAAAATCATTTAGAAATTTCAATTAACTAATTGAGAAAATTCATCAAAAGACTATAACTTTATAAAATCTATGAGTGTGTGTACATAAATTAGAGTTCATTCATATGAAATATTAACATCTATCAATCTATTATATGAAAATATATAAGGAATGAATTTGGGATAAACAAAATAAATGTTTTTCTTGTTTTTATGTTTTACTCAAGTGCTTAACCTGTAGAAAAATGAAAGAAATAATCGAGTGAAAGATTGAGTGAAACTAACTACATAAAACAGAGAATTAAATCTACAGCTGAAACAAAATAGAGCATGAGAAAATGGAATGAATTCTAAATGAAAACCATTTTAGACTATCTTGTACTTCTACTAGGGGCCCTCCTAAGATGCACAAGTAATTGTAAGCTCCAGAGCATTAGTTTAAATCAACCACTAGAGATTATAAATGTTCCATAATAGGAATTGTATTACTGAAGTGTGTATTTAGTATTTTTTAAATAAAAATAAGTATGAAATTAACTCTATTATCATGATTAACTACTCACTTCCAGATGAAGTAATTTATAGAGTTTAAGACATAACTTTTTTGAGAATCTATTGGCTAAAAGCTAGATGTTAAACCAACATCTTAATCATTTAATCTTAACATAATTCTTCTTTTTCACAATTCGCTAACAGAGAAGCAAATCATGAAAGGAACACATCATCATATTTAATAGTTTGTGCCTTCTTCAAATCATCAGATCGTGCTTTCTTGACATAGATCTCCATCGCTTGATATTATGCCTTCTAAAGATGTGTCAAGTGTTGCTTCGACTGAGAGTTTGACTTTAATGTTCTCGTTGATCATTGGACTTCCGCTTGTGGTTGATAGGTGGATCATAAGCTCGGCATCATTTGACACCTTCCTATATACTAAGGTTGATTTATACCACATGGAAATCTAGATAACATTAATTTCTAGACTCTTTTCTGCATAAGACATTGGCAGAAATTTTATCTCTTTAATATGTATGGTTTCAAGTGAACTTGAACTAATTTGCCTAACCCTACTTCTTATAACCCTTGTATTATTTCTCTCTTGCCACTCAAGTTTCTTTGCTCTTTGCATGCTTTTTCTTTTGATACCCTAGTTTTGATGTTTACTAATGTATGTATTCAGTGGCTCTTCTTTTTTTTATTTCACTTGATTTATTTCTTCTAACATCCTCTGGTTCATTTTTCTTCTGCTATTGATCACCTTGTTTCTTCCTAGGTCTGCCTCTCAAGGGTTTTGCTTGAGTTACTAGTTCTTCGAGCGTAATATCCTACTCTACGTATTTAGCATTATGAATTTATATCTCTATTACATCATCAGCAGCTAAGTCTTCATTTTATTTAATTTCTTACTCAGGATTATGGTTTGAGGAAACCCTTCTTCGACTTATTCTTTTCTTGTGGACCTTCTCCTCATCGAATTTGTCAACAAAATGATTTCAAACCAAGAAACCTCTTTAGTTATCATTGTTGGCCTTCAATTCTGCTTCAATGAGTATTTTGACTAACCGATGATGATACAATGCCATGTCTATATTTCTTGAATCACGTTGGATATTAAAAGCCAGTTTTTTTAAACTATACAGCATGTAATATGACAAATTTAATTATTTTCCTTTTATGAAATGCACCAGTAATCTGCCATGGTAAAATAACAAAGTTCCATATCTTCCTTCACGAGTAGGGATTTTTTTGAAGAACATACAGTAGATTACACCATTTTATTTTCAATGCAGAAACAAAAATTCCCTTTTTGAATGTTGAGATATCCATACCTAGGTTGTGCAAGAAATATTTCCATGTTTCATCCTTCAACCTCTAGTTTTGAAACCAATTTTCACCATTTATGGGGAACTTTGTTGCTTTTTCTAGGAATGACTCAGTCAACTTCAATTTAATATCTCCAATTTCCACCTCAACCCCATCAAATGATCATGTAAATACCCTTGTTACTTCTATATCATAACCCTTGAATTTTTCAAAGAACTTCAACCATCCTACCTTCTGCAACTGTTTTCTGACTTTTGGACAGGTAGCCAAGAATTTCTCCCCCACAAGTTCATGTCAGATAATGACTCCAATCGCTGCAAGGGAAGTCTTTCCCTCAAATTGCTTATTCGACGGTCTATCACAAAGATCAAATGGAGAATGTGTGGCATATTGAAATTTGGCAAAGGATAATGGCTTTAATGTAAATGAGAGGAATCTGTGGTGGTGTTTTTTAAGGGTGGTTCATGGACATTGGGTGGCCACTACATCCATGGGAAAATCCAGGTAGATTAACCCAAAGGGATCTACCCACTGGCCAAACAAGCAAGGCCTAAGCCCAAGGGTGTCGAGGAGATTTGACCCCGTGACCTCCCAAGTGGTGAGGTACTTAGCAATGGGAACTCAACCAACTGATCTAACCCTTGGGGCATATGTGGTGGATTTTATGATAGGACTCTCCCCTTTTGAATCATAATTTCCCATAAATCCTTTTGATATGATCCTTTAATTGTGACATAGGCTTCAAAGTTTTTATTTTTCCGAATAGGATAGGGATATTTTAGTATATAATGAAACAAAATGATAGGAAACGAGTTTATGTTGTGTCATTGAAATACATGGTTTTGTAGGAGCCTTTGGCTCTTTTCAAATATTCCATATATTAACTCAAATACCTATAATTTATACTTCAATAAAATTGATTGACTATTCATAATGTTAATTTCATGAATTACCTCGCTTATGTGCTTTGTTTTTGTTTTCTTGCAATTCCAAAGTATTTTTTTAATGAATCAACTATGGAATGTTCAATTCACTAAGGAATATTACCAATCTTCATAAAATTGCTTTTGAATATTCCAAGATGCTTACTACTGTTAAGGCTGATGATGCTGACAATATTGATGATGTTGATGAATGTTGATGAGATATAATTAAAAGAGAAACAAATTCTTCAAATTGATTAATTTGAACTAAAAATTTATTTGCAAAGGGGAAAGGAAAAACAGAAAATCCAAGTTTCCAAAAGAATTTAGTTTTCAACTAGGATTTTTGGCATAGTGTATGATAGCAATGTTGGTTTTCATAACTATGCTTTTATTATCATTTTTTTATGTATAAAATAAGTCAAACTTCTTTTGGTAGTAGAGGATAATAATCTCCTTTTCCTACCAATTTCAAATCAGAACTTTCTTGCAAATTTTGAACAAATTATTCTCTTGTTATGGGCTTGTGATAGAGATTTAATCTATGCCCATTAATAAGAAAAGTGATCCCTTCTTCATCAATGGTCTTAATATTTATTGCTCCATTGTCGAAAACAATTTCTAGCTCATAGGGGCCCAGACAATGTGTTTGAAATTTCCCTTGAAAATCTTTAAATTTAGAATCAAAGAGAAGGGCCATTTCACCTGGTTTGAACTTTTTTACCTTGATAAACTTGTCATGTCATCTTGTCCTTTCTTTTTGGATTGTGATTGTCCTTTAAATGGCATCTTGTCTAATCTCGTCCAATTCCTTCAATTGTGCCAATCTTTACTTTTTGAGCTTTAGAAAAATATAACCACAATTTTTTTGTTGTCTTGTAGGTCTCGACTTGGAATTCTATAGGAAGTAAAACTTTCTTCCCATAAAAAATCTCATAAGGAGTATGTCCCGTAGTATTCCTCCATGTGGTTCTATATGCCTAGAGTATCTCTTCTATGTAGATGCACAATCTTGGTCAATATGGTTTTAATAATGTTTTTGGGGATTCCACTTGTCCATTGGCGTGTGGGTGATATGGAGTGGATTTGTGATGCCTAATCTTGTATTAATCCATGATCTTCTACACTAGATTGGAGGTAAATTTTGCACCCTAATCTGTCACAATTTCTCTTGGTACACCAAAATGAGTGAAAATATCCTCAAAAATAAATGTAACAATAGCATTTTCAGTAGAAAAATTTAGTTGTTTAGCCTCCACCAATTTAGTAACATAATCAATGCAAACAATTATGTACCTTTTTTGCTTGGATGGAGGATTAATGGGTTCAACAAAATCTAGATCCCATTTCTCAAAAGGTTTTATTAGTACCTATGGTTGTAGAGGTATCTCGTCAAATTAAATAGGTCTCCCCATTCTTTAACAATTATCACATATTTTTACATATTCCTCGACATCCTTGAAAAGGGAAGGCCAATAATATCCCAAAATAATTACTTTATATGTAGTTCATTTGTCAGCAAAATGTCCTCCACAAGGTTCATCATGACATGCTTTAAATATCTCAGGTTGTTCATCTTCTCGAACACATCTTCTAATGATTATATCAGATCTTGTTCGATATAATTCTCCTTCTATCCAAGAATAAGGTGCACTAGCTTTGATGACTCTTTGTCTCTATTTTGTTGATGGCGGAGGACGAAAATTCCTTCTAGCCAAATAATTAGAAGTATCTACAAAACAAGGAGTTTTAGTAGATATTGCAAAAAAATATTCATTAGGAAAATTAACTACTACAGGAGTATTAGTATTATCATTTTGCATCCTAGAAAGGAAATCAACAATTGTGTTTTCTTTTCTTGACCTCTCTAAAATGGTGATATTAAATTCCTTCAATAGTAAAAGCCATCTGGTAATCCTGCCATTAGTGATTGGTTTTTTCATAATATATCTAATAGCATAATATTCTGTGTGAATAAATGTCTTATACCCAGTGATGTAATGTATAAACTTGTTGATAGCATGAACAACTGTTAAAAACCCCTTTTCTGTCACTGTATAATTCAACTTTGCAGAAGTTAAATTTTTACTTATATAATATATGGCATAAGGAGTTAATTATTTTTGTCCTAACACGACCCATAGAGTTGTATCTGAGGCATGCCACATCAGTAGAAATATGAAATGGAGGGGACTAATTTTGACCTCTTACGATAGGTGCCCCATAAATTTTCTATTTCAACAATTCAAAAGATTTTTGACAATCATAATTCCAATGAAATTCACAATCTTTATTGAGTAAATGAAAAGTGGTGAATTCATATTTGAGAATTTTTCTATAAACCTTATGTTGTAACTTGTGAATCCAAGAAAACTTTGAACATCCCTCTGACATGTAGGTACTGAAATTTTGGAGATGATTTCAAATTTTGATGAATCCACTTTGATCTCATCACCTAAAATATGATGACATAAAACAATTCCTTCATTAAACATCATAATGCATTTTCATTACTTAATAAAATATTAGATTTTTACATCTAACAAGGACCTTTTCCAATTTTTCCATAGCTTCTTCAAAATTATTCCCATAAACAGTAAAATCATCCATATACACTTCTACACAATCATGGATCAAGTCAGAAAAGATATCTAATACTACTCATTGAAATGTAGCATGTGCAATAAATAAACCAAAGGGAAGTTCTCTATAAGCATATGTACCCCATGGACATGTAAAATTTTTGTTATCTTGATCTTCAAGTGTAATTTGAATTTGATTGTATCTGCTAAAACCATCAAGTAAAGAGAAAGGTTTCTTTCCTGCTAATGTATCTAGAACTTGATCAATGAATGGTAATGAGAAATGATCTTTTAGAGTTTCTTTGTTCAATTCTCGATAATCTATGCACACTCTCCATTTTCCATTTTTCTTAGGCACAATAACCAAGGGTGAGACCCACTGGCTATTTGCGATCGGATAAATAAAATTCACCTCGAGGATTCGTCCTTCCCTGGGGTTGTCTTACAGGTTTTACATTCTCTTGTATATAAATATGATGCATAAATGTGTTTGGATCGATTCCTTTGATGTCTGTATATTCCCATGAAAATGCAGAGGAATGTTTCTATAGCATCTTAATCAGTTGTTCTTATTGGAATTCCTCCAGATTATTGTTGATATTTAATGTTTCACTCGATTAATCTCTATACAAGAATTGTAAAAATTTCGATCGAGTTTAATTATATTTTGGTTTTTCAAGATTAAAAGTATTCAATACTACAATCTTCTTGAAAATTTTGATCCAACACATGCACACAATAGTTTTGTTCACAATATGAAGAAAAAAATCATGATTATTCATTAGATTCACTAATTGATCTTCTTCATGATTTTGTGAGATAGTTAGAACTAGTTGAATGCCTTCATAATCTTCGTCATCATCTTCAATCCATTCTCCACTCTCTATTTTAGTTATTGCTCTTGCTAGTGGGTATAATGTGAACTTTTTAGTGGTATTTCCATCATAAATAAACATATCTCTAGATCTACAACTAATAAATGCATTGGTTGTGGCTAACCATGGCCTGCCAAGAATTAATGGATGACCTCTTATATTAGTTTTGGGAGTTAATATCATGAAATCAACAGGATGCTCCCATGAATCTGCGAATACTAATACATCCTCTAATATACCCTTTGGTTCGATAACGAACATTTTTGCTAATTATAATAAAGTAGGAATTTATTGAAGATTGGTTCATTTTATTTTATCCATAGTATTCATTGTCATGGCATTTATAGTTGCACCTAAATCAATCAATGTGTTTGGAATTTTGATATTATTGATGTGAATTTTTACAATGAGACTCCCTGTATCTAGTATTTTTCAACTGTTGTTTATTCCATCATAATGTCTGCAATTTTTCCTATGAGTTGCACTCTTTGAATTTCTTTTCTTTTTATTCCAAGCTTTCTAATACATGACTCCTTTATTTTTTTTGGAAAAATAGGAATTTCATTTATTTCTTGAAGCAAAGGAATTTTAATGCAAATATTTTTCAATTTATCTAGCATACCATAGTCTGGTAATGTCATTTTCTTCTCTATGCCTTTATTAATTTGTAATCTCTCAGTGAAAAGGAGGATTTTGTAAAAAAATAGAGGGTTGATCATCTAGAGAAGTTGTAGGAGTTGGTCTTATTTTGTTTTCATCTATTTGCATGGGAATGTCTTCCTTTTGAGGAGTATTTTCCTTTTTAGGTTTTTCCTCTTTTTCAAGAGTTTTATCCTCTTTATATTCTTGAATGGAAAGAGGAGGTGTTTTCTTTTGTAAAACTTGTGCAGATCTAAGATGGACATCATTTAAATCTAGAGGAGCTATCATGTAAGCTTGAAAATTTTGGACTTCAACAATGTAAATGGGTTGTTGAGGTGCTTTATTACTGGGATTGGGTAGTGGTGTAGGAAATTGATTTGTTTTTCGAGGAAAAGAGATATATGGTAATGGAAGGGGTTGAATTGAGTCAATTGAGGTTGGAATTATGGTTGGTCAAGTTGTGGAGGTTTGGATGGAGAATAATATTGATGTTGGTAGTGAGGTTGTGGTTGAAAAGACTGAGGGTATTAGGGGTTTCTACCATAGGAACCTTTCCATCCTTTTCACCAAGATGAATTTTGAGTTTGAGGTGGCCAAGTTTTCCAAGGTAGAGGTGTGTTCCAATTACTTTGAGGTTGTACATAAGATTGAATTGTGCATTAGGATCTTATGACATACCTATTTGACGAGGTTGCCAATGTCTTCTAGGAGCAACATAGCAAAGTTGTTATGGATTTTGACTTATCCCTATTTCTTCTTTGTAAATAGCCTTTAATCCTGGTATTGAATGGAAATGTTTTGTAGCATGAGTTTCTGCACTAATAACACAAATTTCTAAACTATCAAAAGGACACTCTCTTAATGCATGTTTTTTTTTTCTGCATTTAGGACAGAATATAGGTCCAAATCATCATTTTCATATTTTTGCTTGTTTTTCATTTTTAGCATATCAATTTGCTCACTAAGATTACCAAGTATATTAGTTTTAAATTTATCAAGCAAATTACCATTTTCCACTCGAATTATTGTTCCCGATGCAGATTTACTTACTCTTGACATAACTGGATCTCTTCAATTCCAGCCATATTTTGTCTTTGTTCTTGAAATAAGTTTGCACATTTCACAAATATCTTGAAACGATAATTGAAACACATCTTTACCCATTATGTTAATAATATCAATCCCTTCATCCCTTACAGCTCTTAGTAAAATATTTTTTAATGTATCAAGTCCTAAATCATGCTATTTAGCTCTTTTAACATTATATGTAATTATTTTTACTAAAGCTTCAAGGGTTTCATCTTCTTTTTAAGTCATTTTAAAAACTTCTTCTCTAAGGTCATGCTGTATACAATAATCCTTATATTTCTCTAAGAATAATATTTTCATGTCATCCCATGTCCTTATAGAATTAGTTCCTAAACATATAAACCATTTGAGAGCCCCATATTTCAATGTAGTTGGAAACCATTTCAACTTTTGAGAATCAAGAAAATAATCATAAAATCTACATAATACATCACATTCAAAGAGAAATGTTTATGGTCCTTAGTCCTCATACCATGAAAGTTAGGAAGAACAGATGGAAAGATGTTTTTCATAGTAATAGTAGTATTAGTATCTTAAATAGATAATCTGAAAGGATCTTCCTCTTCATGATAATCTCAATAATTTCCTCTTCCTCCTCTACTAGTCGACCTCCTCCAAGAGGAATCCTTCCACCTCTTCTACCACCACCAAACGGTGCTATTTCTTCTCCTCTATTATGTATATCCTCTTCTCCTTTTTCCATTGTTGATTCTTCAAAGCTTACATAAGGTCCCTCAATTGGATTATCTTACTCTGGTTCTTCTATCAATGGTTCTTCAGGAAAAATTTCTTCTCCTTCTCCCTCTTCACTAGGTACTTATAATTCTTTTCCAATAAGTTGTTCACATGTTGAAGAAAGGAAGATGAATCTTTTGGCCACATGGTCTTCTACCACTGTGTTTACAGATGAAGTTGGTTCTTCTTTAAGTATAATTTCTTATCTTTGTACCTTAGGAAGTCTTAATCTACTTGCAAAAGATGGAACGCGCGATATGGAGGGTGATGTGGCTCTTACTTCACCATGTGGTATAGTGGGTTGGTTGGTGATGATGAAATTGAACTACGTCCTCTAAAAAAACTACCCCTAGAATCTTGTTCTCTATACATGCATCCTAAATGATTTTAATATGATTTTTTAATTTTGCAGCTAATATGAGATGCAATTGCAATAGCTCTAGTTAGGAAGAACCCCGCAATTGTGATGTGCAGGTTCTTACATTGTGTCTTACCACTCCTCTTAAATAGAGTTGTGTAAATAAAAATACATCAAAAATTTATTACCTATGTATGATTCCCTAGCAATGGTGCTAAAAGGTTGGGTAATTTAATTGTCTCTTAAATTACTTTCATTATATTTCAATCCAAGGTTCACATTCTTGTGAAGCACACTTGCACTATATATGCTAGGGAATTAACTTTTGATTTAAAATAAATATAATCTATTTGAATTGAATTTGTGGAGCTTCAATAAAATTTGATGTACAAAATGATATCTGAAATGAGTACACACAAAAATTTCTAAAGCAATATTGTTGGCTTGAGGGGGCTTAACCCAGGTTCAGCTTTAATTAGCCAAACAAATCCCTACACTATAGGCCCTTTCAGCGTCAACCCACAGAGCGCGGACCAAAGTCTCACCTAAAGCAGTATGGGGGGATGCTAGAACCAAGTTTCCGCACCCTGATATGGTTTTGATGTCATTTGATTCCCTTTATCCCTACCTTCGCACAGGTTGCTTCGCTCTAGGGCTTGCAAGATGAGCCCTCTATTCCAGCCTTTAATACCTCTGAGAAAGGGTATGGTTGACCTTCACGTGACCTTAGCCTGCTTCTCAGGTACTTTTGTGTTGCTACGGCAACGAGCTGTGTAGATTCCCCAATTAATCTAAGTGACTTGCTTATCTTATCAAACAATTATATTCAACACCACATAAACAGATAATTGTAATTGCGTTCAATTATTCGACATAATTGCATTAATTCGCGCATCACATAAGCATAGTAAAAGAAATTCATACATAACATATCAAGATGCATTAATAGAACAAAGACACGGTAATTGTGAATATTTCTCTTTATTGATATCTTCCAAGTGTTTACAAGCTCTATCTACCCTACGCACATAGCTGCAGGGGTCCACGCACTCAGCTGCAGACTTCTACCCTAGGCCTCTGCGCACTCAGCTGCAGAGCCTCTACCTACGCTACAACCCAAGACTTAGACTTCTTACTTCATAGCTATGACTCTCTTACCTTGTATCTCTCAAACTAATTAGAGCTTAGCTCTTTTTTATACAATCCCATGGTTCACAAACCATGGGTAGAACTCTTACAGCTGATTTTACTTTACAAAACTAAGGGCGGGACTACCCTTTATGACACATGACACCTTCACGCTCCACGACCACAAAATGCGGAGACTTTACCATTTTATTACAAAATTTAACTCAAACATGGACTTTTAGCCCCAAAACTTCCCTTGGAGGATCCCGCTCCCAACAGGCCCCCAACACAAACATTGTGACTCACCGTCGAGTCACTCGGTAGGCGCGGAGATCTTTGCACAAAGCCCATCTAGCTCAACCCGTATGACCATTGGGAACTAACTGTCCTCCGGTATCTCCCACGCTACCAGCACAATCGACAGCAAGAGCCACGCATAGTGGAATGTCTTGCTAAGCTCTTGTGCTTCACAGTAGTTCGCCAAGAACTCTCCGTGAAGGTAGTCCAACCAGTTAAACTGGACTCCTTCCACGCACTATTGTGCAAGTGAGACGACATGCATCGGTACTTCATCAACTTGACACTTCTGCATGACCTTCCCTGCAAGGATCTGCGTGGCTACCTTCACAGTGGGGTCACAGATGTTGGAGATAGCATACCCACGTGGCTTCTTCACTAGCTTAAATTTCTCCTTCATTGACTCTGCGAGAGCCTGCTCGCCACCCTTGCCACCAAAGATCATCGTTGGATTATCACCTATATATGGCATGCGCGTTATTCGATGAATCAACCTATCTATCATGGGTATCGGCTCCTCCAGCCACAGACACCCATCATGCACCAAGCATAGCAGCTACTTGATGAACAAAACTGTCATTGAGGTGCAGTTATACTATGACACCCAGAGCAGGTTGAGCAACCCTGCCTTCTCTACTCCTTTAAGCCACCTCCATGGCTCCAATGTGATCATTTCCATATCTGTGTCTATGATGTGGCGCGTCAGCTACTCAGTCACCAAGTGTGGGAACTTCTCATGGTCTGCCAAGTCCTAGTCTTTAAGCTTCAGTATCGGCACCTGCGCCAAATGCAGACCGTTAAAAGCAATTTCATTTGGTAGTAGAGGGGTTTGTAGGGGATTCTTACTCTCATCAATGTCCTTTAGGACCTTGGACTTAGGCTTGCGCTGAGGGACATACTCTGGAAACCGCATAATAGGGTCCGCACCCTGGATTTCAACCTCCTCCACTTCCATTCCCACATCCTTATCGTCCATCGGGATGTCTTCGATATCTTCCTCCTCTGGTTCTAGGTTTATAGCCTTGCCTTTCTCATGTGCAATGAGCTTTAGTGGGTTTCTCCTTGGCGATGCGTGCACCGATATAGCAGGTTGCTTGCCCTTCTTGTCCTTCATGGTCTCCTTGGTTGGGGTTGGCTTCGGTCTCGGTGTGATCGGAAATTTAGGGACCTCTACCAATACTTCGGGTACTTCTGGAGCAGCGACTTCTGCCTCTTTTTCCATTTCTTGTGTCGGCTTTTCTACTACTTTCTCTATATTTATAACTTCTTCAGATGCCAACATAATGCTCTCTAACAGTGCTCATGTCATCTCTGGCAAGTTTGCAAACTCAGGAGTCTCTTTGAAAGTCTCGAAAATTCTCCGTTCATGGATGCCTGAGAGCTCAACAACTCAATTCTCAAAATGCCAAGTGTTTTTCGCTGGATAGCCACTTGTAATTTATAGGGAATTTTGAATTCAAATCCGACCGTTCCCCCCAAAATCGGTTCATTAATGCCAAATTTGTGTTAGGTTTTCAAGGATCTAAGCCATAAATTATGTCTTAAATGTCGGCCGCCAGCTCCATTTGGCCTCACTTCTATCTTCTTTTCATAAACAGTGACTGTAACGGTCACTTTCCAACTGACCTGCGCGATTTCTCCCTGGGTAGTTCAGCTCCCTTTGCATTACGTGGACCCAGTGACACTTCCTTGACTCGCACCATCCTCCAATCACGCAGTTCCCCAACCCGGGCAGTGTAATTTATAGTCCCGTACCTCCTTTCAACTGCCTGGAGCGCTAAGACTGTACTACCCTCATTTATTCACATGGTCGAGCCGTCTATGTATGGCTTCAAGCGACTGCCATTCACCTTTCCTCGGAAGGGTTCTCCTTTTAATTTGACCAGCTATACGGCTCCTCCATCGGTAGTTTCCTTAATGACACAGGGACCTAACCAGTGCATCCTAAATTTCCCTGGAAATTTATCAAACTTACTATCATATAGCAAAACCGGGTCATTTACCTTAAATGTGTGCAGCTTAATGTGTCAATCATGTCATGCCTTTTCACACTGCTTTTGGACCTGCTGGTGAAATCTAGCCAAAAATCTCTCTTCTTCGAGCTCATCCATTTGTGCCAGCCTCTCCTCTAGGGCTCCGCGATCCGGGATACCTGTGAGCGCTGCTATGCACAGACTAGGCATGATGTATTCCATAGGCATTACTGCTTCAACGCCATAAACAAGTCGGAAGGGGGTTTGTCCCATCAACTTTTTGCATGTCGTTCAATAAGCCCATGGTACGATAGGTATGCTTAGGTCCCAATCACTTTTCCAAGCATTGCAAACCTTGGTCAGCGCATTTTTGAGCACTTTTTTGAATGCTTCCACTGTCCCGTTAGCCTGCGGGTGAGAAGATGTGCTTTTCTGGTGGTATACCTGAAATTCCTCCGTCAGCGTGTTCATCGTCTCATTCAAGAAGTGCGTATTATGATCACTCATCAAGATCTTTGGACAGCGGAACCGTGTTAGGACATGTTGTTTGGTCAATTTAGTGTCCTAAATTTCTCTACGTAGATTATCAATCCAGGTATCGTAAACTGATGAAGTGTAGTGCACTGTTTGTGCTAGCTAACCCTTCTTACTTCGTTGTTTTTATGTTTTATGTTGTTTTGGGGGGTTTTTGGTCTTTTAATTCCTAATGATTTATACTGTAAATTATCAAAACTAAATCTAACTTTCTTAAAAACTGCTCAAAATCTAAAAATGAAAACAGAGCTAAGAAAGATATGGAAAAAAAGCTAAGAAAGAAATGAAAACAGAGTTTCTATTCCTATTTTACCATTATTTCCAAACCATGAATTAAAACTGAAAGCAAAATTTGCAATTGATGTCTAACTAACTTATAGAAATAAAATTAAATGAAATACTTGGTTACTCTACCTCTCAATTTTGGGAGAAAATATGCTTGGGATGACATTTGAGTAATTATGTAATTCATTAATCTAAGAGAAAGCAAATACAGAGATGCATAAATAACTCATTGCATAGATGAAATGTTCAACCACTTAGTTAAGGATGAATTATCAATTTGAAGGGTTTTCCATAAACATTCATTAACACCATGAGTTAGTAAACTAAAAATGAAATGGAAAAGATAGTAAATGACACTGATTAGTTTAATTAAGAATTTAAACAAGCAAAATAGTGAATGAAGTAAACTATCCAACAGTGTATCCTTATCATTCTTCAATCCTACTCTCATCCTAAAACAAGGTTGGTTTTTAATTGAAGAAACGAGATTACACCATTGAGTTCTATCTTCTAAAATACTGATGAAAACTAAAAAACAGATCAAGCAAATGGAAACTATTCTAAATTATAAACATTGTTAATAAGAAAATGATGGAAATTGCATTATAAACATTGTTAGTAAGAAAATGATTATAAACATTGTGAAAGAAAATGATGAATTTACAGTTAACAAGAAGAAGAAAAATAAAATGAAATGAAACCTTCTTCAGTGTAGGGGCCCTCTGCAACTGATTAGGCTATGCTTGCTCAATCAACTCCAAGAAAATTCCTTCAGATGTTGATAAAAACATGTGGTCTTCTCATATTAAAACGGGGACACAAAATGCCCAAAAATTACAGAGTCTAGAACTTTTATTTCACAATAAAACTATTACTATTACTACTAACTTCTTCGGTCCTTTACACAGGTATTTATAAGAAAAATCATATAATTGTTTGTGGAGAAAAGCATGCTATAGCCAAACACGTAGAAGACAGATATGCGGAATTTCTTCCTCGGCTACTGGAGACATAAATCCAAGACATGGTGGTTGTTGGATTTGTTTGTATGGGTGGATGTTGGAGTCCGTAGGTACAGGTAGTTACTCCGAATAATGCTTCCCATCACTGTGAAATGCATTAATTAACCACGAAGCAGAGTCTTGTTACCTTCGGTCTCTTTTTGTTTGACTTATCCATTAACCGTAGTCTTATTCCATCTTGTTTGTCGACCTGGGCTGAATGAATAGGACAGGGTCCATGTCGTGATGATTTCCAAGCTACCCATGTGGCTAGTTTCTCCTTCTGACATCTGGAACCTGTTAGAACATGAAGGTAGCTGCGGAATAGCCGATTAGATGCAGAATAGGATGTGTTCCATAGCTAATATACAAAAAATTATTCAAACAGTAAAACATAAAAGCATAACATGTAAATCACTAAATGTCCTCTTCAAGATAGTATATACCAATTATTGGTGATGAGAATGCATCTTTCTTATGGAAAAAACAAAGAAAAGGAATGAGAAGAGTTGCTAGGGAAAGAGTAATTTTGAGGCTCAACATACCCCCACTGCAAAAGCATTGCATGTCCCCATGCAATTTTCAAAAATGTGAACTTCTTTCTCCTATTGCATTTGTTCTGATACTTCTGCCAACACATCCAACTTCCTTTTCTTACTTTTCCTTGCATTAACTGCCATCGTGGGCTTCTTCATAAGAAGTCTGTGTTTGAGGTTGATAATTGTTCCGCTCAAATTCCTATTTTTCCTCTTCAACTTCCTATTTTTCTTGTACCATAATCCTAGGTGTAGCATTGTGTTGTCATGAATGGCTTTATCCAGCTTGTTATGTTCCCTCAAGGTTTCATTTTCTTTTTGAATGTGCCTATTCAAAATATCTAACTCAAATATTTCTTATTTTAGAGAGTTAGTTAGAGGTTCTTGTGGATTGATAGGTTGCTCTAGATTGGTTGAGGATCCTGGATGCATTGAGGTATTATTTCTCTCTAATGACTCTATGTAGTCATAGATTTGTTGTTGTACTGGATCTATGCCAGGAGAAGCTCTACTTGGGCTACCTTCAAAATTCTATGGAGGAGAGTTTTGTGGACTGTGCTCATGTGGAATACTGTCAGGAGATTGAATTGGGGTTCCTTCCTCTAAGTTTATGAACTAGGCTTCCTTTGATGTTACCTTCCTCACTACCTTGGAGTCTAGAGCTCCTTCTCAGGTTTTGGAAGCTTATGGTTTCTTCTCTTGTGTCCTTCTTCCTCTTCCATATCTCCTTCTTTTTCTTGATTTGCTCCTTAATCTTGGTTAGTCTTTCAAAGAGTAACTTTTCATCTTCTTGTGGTGATGAAGGTTCAGGAATGTCTTCATTGATTTCTTCAACTCTCTCTTTCATTTTTCCTTTTTGTTTATTTTGCTTTCTAACCTCTGGTTTAGAAATTGTCTCTGCATCATTCTTTTGTGAGGAGGTTCCAGATTTGGTTTGAATGTTAATGCTGATCTTTCTCCTCCTACTTTTCTTAACATGACTTTCCATAGGTGACTCTGGAGCATCCTGGAAAAAATTTCTTACCAAGAAATCTTCCCAGGTATCCCCTATACTTTTCAAATGGAATTAAACTAGTAGTTTCACTAATCCATGTTGATACATAGTTGTTTCTATGGATTCAATTTTCTTTTGGAAATTTGTAGCCATCCTTCTCAGACTGTTTAGAAGGAAGAAGGGAAGGTTGATGGTTCCATTTTCTAAAAAATTCATTAATAAGCGTATATGGTAAACATACATAAACCCAAATCTTCCTTCACATGTAATGAATTTTTGCAATATTAACAACATATTACCCCATTTGTTCTTGAGTGTTGAAATAGGAATTCCCTTCCTAAATATTGTAACATCCATACCTAGGTTTCTAAAGATCACTTTCCAAGATTCACCATGAAATTCCTTATTTTTAAACCATCTTTCTCCTTGTCTCAGTAACTCTATTGCTTCTGCTATGAAGCATTCTATGACTGCAAATTTGATATCTCCTATCTCCAATTATGTGCCATCAAATGACCTTGCAAAAGACTTGGTAATTTCCTTGTGGTAGCTGTCAAATTTCTCAATAAAATTTAACCATCTGGCCTTCTGTAGCATCCCTTTAAGTTGTGGATACCCCTCCATATACTTTACCCCTACGGGTTCTGTCCTGACAATAAGCCTCATATCCCCTATTTTCGTTTAACCTTCAAAATTACTTTTACTTTCTATAAAACGAGTGCTATTTAAGAAATGGAATGACTATGTATACATGAAAATGGAAACACTGTGTGTATATGAAAAATGGAATGACTGTGTATATAGAAAATGGAAAGACTGTGTTTATGAAATGACTACGTGAATATGAGAGATAAACTTAAGAGTTTGCATGTAATAAATAGACACTAAGGGTTTAGAGAGTCGTAGATAGGTAGGTCACATCGTTAACTTGACCGTTAACAGGTGGAGTTGTGGAGGACCGTTTGAGTACAGGTTATGGAGTTTGAAGCGGAGATTTGTTATGAAAGAATCATTGAGACCGTTTGTCATTAAAGATGGAAGATATGGTGGAGATATAGTGGCAGTCAAATCAAATGATGGTTGATTAAGGAGACATGTGATTATACATACTATACAAACTTATGTTTTCAAATTGATTTTTGAAATAAATTTTTGCATTTACCTTTGGAACCTTTACCTTTCGCTTGCTAATTTTTTTGATGTTGATTCACAAGTACCTTCAACATGGTTTGGTCTTCAAAATTTGATTTTTTTTTTCTTCAATCCCCTGCATACATGATTTTATTATGAGTTGTACACTTGTTCCTGAACTGATAAATAAATTGTAGCTGCAGAACGTGAAACAGAAAGTGAAATATGGCTTATGGATCATGAATAAGATGGAAGTGGCAATGTAAGTGAAATCAAATGAGATGTAAGACAAGATGATAAATGAAATGAAGATCTGCAGAATCAGATTAGCTGCAGAACAAAATCTGCTGCAAAACGTGAATCAGAAAGTAACATATGGCTTATGGATCATGAATAAGATGGAAGTGGCAATGTAAGTGAAATGAAAGGAGATGTAAGACAAGATGATAAATGAAATGAAGATAGAATTAAAACTGTAAAAGGAAAAATTGAAAAATTTATTGACGAAATATGACAATGGGACGAAGTGAAACTGCAAAAAAAAAACAGAGTGAGGTGAGACGAGATGATGAATTTTGCAGAATCTAAACTGCACAGTGACTGTAGCTTTTTGTCACTACTTATTACAGAAAGAAATGGAAAATATAGGGTGTCAGAAACCTCTGATTTTCACCCTGTATTTTCTATATAAGTATGCCAATCAATGATTGGTTTTCAACCTTATACAATTTTTTTATTTTTATTTTTTTTAGGAAAAATAAAGACTAAGTTAGTGGAGAAGAAGAATTCTTCTTCACTAGCTTCATTTCAAAATTGTCTGGGAAAATCTTAATGAACTCCTCTTTTGAAATGGGTTTCTGATATATCTTTAATCTATGACCATTCACAAGAAGAGGAGTTTTACTTTCATCTATTGTTCTTATCCTCACTACTCCATTACTAAAGACTGTTTCAATCTCATATGGCCCAAGACAATGAGTTTGAAACTTCCCTTGAAAATCTTTAAACTTTGAATCAAACAATAGGGCCCAATCTCCCACTTGAAACCTATTTTCCTTGATATATTTGTCATGCCATTTAGCCCTCTATTGTTGGACTATACTAGTCCTTTGAACTACCTCTTGCCTGATTTCATCAAGTTCATTTAATTTCTCCAGCCTATGCTTTTGTGCCTCTGATAAATCTAGTCCCAGTTGGACTGCGATCTTGAAAGTTCTGATTTGGAACTCTATAGGGAACAAGACTTGTTTCCCATAAACAAGTTCATAGGGTGTATGTCTCGTTGTGTTCCTCCATCTAGTTCTATAGGCCCATAAGGCTTTAGGAAGCCTTTATGCCCAATCTCTTTTATGTAGATGCACAGTCTTGGTGAGAATTCTTTCAATCACTTTATTTGTAGATTCCACTTGACCATTTTCTTGTGGATGATAGGGAGTAGATTTCCTATGTTTGATTTTGTATTCTTCCACAAGCCCTTCCACCATGTTAGATGTAAATTGAGATCCCTGATCTGTCACAATTTCTCTTGGAACACCAAAACAAGTGAAGATGTCCTCAAAAAGAAAATTAACTACAAATTTTTCATTAGCAAAAAGTAATGCTTTGGCTTCTACCCATTTAGTGACATAATCAGTGCATACCAATATATACTTCTTCTGCTTAGATGGAGGATTAATTGGCCCAATAAAATCTAAAGCCCACTGTTCAAAAGGTTCGATGAGTACTTGAATTTGTAATGGCATTTCATTTGAGGGAGCAGGTTTCCCTACCCTTTGGGAGTTGTCACATCTCTTGACATATTCTTTAGCATCTTTGAATATGGATGGCCAATAATATCCTAAAGAAAGGATTTTATAGGTTGTCCTCTTATTAGCAAAGCGTCCACCACATGGCTCATCATGACATGCCTTAAGAATCTCGGGCATTTCATCTTCCCTGACACATCTTCTGATCATAAGATCTGGGCCTGTTTTATACAATTCGTTAGTGATCCATGAATATCTTGCACTTTCTTGAATAATTTGTCTTTTCTCTCTAGGAAACAAATGTGAAGGTAACTTTCCTATGACAAAATAGTTAGCAATATCTACAAACCAAGGAGTTTGAGTAGTTATTGTAAAAAGATATTCATCAGGAAACTTATCTTCAACCGAAGAATCTTCTTTGATATTTTGAATCCTGGACAAGAAATCAGCAACTGTGTTTTGTTTTCTAGGTCTATCTAGCACATTAATGTTGAATTTTTGCAAAAGTAAAAGCCATCTTGTAACTCTACCATTATTAATAGATTTATTCATTAAATATCTAATTGCAAAGTGATATGTAGGAACAAAGGTTTCATAGCCTGTTATATAGTGTCTGAACTTGTTAATTGCATGAACAACAGCTAAAAATTCATTTTCAATCACAGTATAATTTAACTCAGTGGGAGTCAAATTCTTACTTGTATAGTAAATGGAATAAGGAATCAAATATTTTTGTCCCAATACAGCTCCCAGAGCTGTATCTAAAGCATCTATTGAAATATGGAAAGGGAGTTTCCAATTTGGACCTCTTAAAATGGGTGCTTCAGAAATTTTTATTTTTAAGGTTTTAAATGCAAATTGGCAATTAGAATTCCAATTGAATTCACAATATTTCATAAGCAATTTGAAGAGTGGGGATGCTATTTTAGTGAAATTTTCTATAAACCTTCTATAGTATATTTTAAATCCTATAAAACTTATAACATCCTTTTGGCAATTTGCAATTGATAATTTAGAGATGACTTCAACTTTAGATTTGTCAACTTTAATCCCATCTCCTAAAATGTGATGTCCTAAAACAATACCTTCTGTAAACATCATAAAACATTTTTCATGCCTTAGTGAAAGGTTTGTTTCTTTACATCTTTTAAGAACTTGTTCCAAATTTTCCAAAACTTCTTCAAATGTATTTCCATAGATTGTAAAATCATCCATATATACCTCTACACAATCATGTATAAGATCAGAAAAAATCCCTAGTGCCGCTCTTTGGAATGTTGCAAGTGCATTACATAACCCAAAAGGAAGTACTTGGTAGGCATAAGTTCACCATGGACAAGTAAATGTCGTTTTATCCTAATCTTCAGGTGCTACTTGAATTTGATTATAACTACTAAAACCATCCAAGAATGAGAAATACTTCTTACATGCTAATGTATCTAACACTTGATCTATAAAAGGCAAAGGGAAATGATCTTTAAGGGTTGCTTTATTCAGTTCTCGATAATCAATGCATGCCCCCCATTTACCATTCTTTTTAGGCACAATTACCAAAGTAGAAACCCATTGGCTATCTGAAATTGGGTAAATGAAGTTTACATTCAGTAATTTTTGGAGATCTTCTTTCACAATCTCCCTAATATTTGGATTCATCCTTCTCTGAGGTTGTCTGATAGGTCTACAATTTTCATCAATGTAGATGTGATGGATACAAGTCTTAGGATTAATTCCTTTCATGTCGATGTATTCCCATGCAAATGCAGCATAATGTTTTTGTAATGTTTTGATTAGCTCTTCTTGTTGTAGTTTCTCCAAATTTTTGTTTATGTTCAATGTCCTACCTAGAAAAATTTCAATTGTAGAGCTACCAAACTCTTTCATAGAATAGAGATACATCTGCCTAGATGACAAATATTCAACATTATATTTTTCTTGAAATTGCTCATGGTCATATTCTGAAGATGATTCAAAATTTTCTAATGTATTTAAAATTTGACTATCTTCACTAATATTTGAAATAGTAAAGAGAGGTTGAATATCATCTTTATCATCAATCCATTCTTTGTCATCTATTTTTGTGATTGCTTTTGCTGGAAGATATAAAGTAAATTTTTTTGTTGAATTACCATCAGAAATATACATGTCACCAGATCTACAGCTAATAAAAGCATAAGTTGTGGCCAGCCAAGGTCTTCTAATATGAGTGGATGTCCTCCTAGATTGTTCTTAGGAGTTAAGATTATGAAATCAACAGGGTATTCCCAGGAATCTAAGGATACTGAAATATCTTCTAACACTCCATTTGGTTTAATTACTGATCTATCTGCTAGTTGCAATAAGGTAGGTGTGTAAATAAGATTAGGAAGCTTGAGCTGCTCCACAGTTTGTTTGCTCATGATGTTTATTGCTACCCCCAAGTCAACCAATGTATTTGGAATTTCAACTCCATTGATATGTGTTTTCACAATTGTACTTCCTAGATCCACATATTTTGTATGGCAATTTTTCCCATCATTATGTCTGCTATTTTTCCTACCAGGTGAATTCTTTTTGTTTCCCCTATTTTTCTTCCTGGTTTCTTTATGCTCAACTCCTTTATTGTTTTGGCTAGAATTGGAATTTAATTTAATGGCTTGTAGCAAAGGGATTTTGATACAGAAAATCTTCAATTCATCTAGAAAATCATAATTGGGCAACATAATCTGTTTTTCTATTCCTCTATCAATTTGTAATCTTTCAGGAAAAGGAGGTGTAGAAGTAGATGTTGGTTTCTCATTGATAGGAGTTCTGTTCACTGATTCTTTTTGTTTTTCTTTTTCAATGTTTTGTTTTTGGAGAGATGTTCCCACAAAACTTTTATTGACCTTTAGAGAATCTTCCTCAGAACTGTCTTATTCTTGAATAACTATAGAAGGTATTTCCTTTTCTAATATCCTACCAGAACTCAGTTGAACATCATTAAGATCTAGAGGAGTAATCATATAAGTTGGAAATTGTCGTCCTTCTACCATGTAAGCATTCTGAGGATTTTTATTGTCAGGGTTTGGTAATGGTTGGGCAAGTAGCTGATTTGGTTTCTGCTGAAATGGTAGTAAGAGTTCAGGATTTTGGTTTTGTTGTGGAGATTGTTGTGGAAATGGTAATGAAAGTTGAGGGTTCTGATTTTGAAGTTGTGGCTGCTGATTTTGTTGTGGAAAGTGTGGGGGAGGATAATTCTGATATGATGGAGGATATTGATAATATTGAGAAAATATCCCATAAGAATTTTGTACTCCTTGTGCCCACGGTTGAGATTGAGATTGATGTTGAGGTTGAGGCCAAGGTTGCTGCCAAGAATTCCAATTTGGTCAGGGCTGAAGATACATTTGATTGTTAAAATTCCTGATTTTGTGGCCCCTGCCAAGGTCCTCTAGCAACAAAACAAAGAGGTTCTGCAGAATTTAGGATTGTTTCCTCTTGAAAGATAGCCTTAAGACCTGGAATTGAAGGACCAGCTTTGGTCTCATGGATTTCTGAGCAAATCATACAAGTTTCTACAACTTTTGCATCTAAAGGGAATTCTCTTAGAGCATGTTTTTTTTCTGCATTTTGGACAAAAAATGGCTAAAGCATTAGCCTCGGTTTTCTGCTTGTTTTGTAATTTAAGGGTGTCTATTTTCTCACTAAGACTCCCTAGAATCTCATTTTTAAATTCATCAAGCATATTACCAATTTTTTCCCTACTTACAAATCTAGTTGCAAATTTGTTTACTCTAACAAGAGAAGGATCTCTTGGACCTTTCCCAGTTTTATATTTCCCTCTTGAGAGATGAACACATAATTCTCCTATATCATTTAATGGGAGTTGAGAGATATATCCCTTCCCCATCATGTTAAGGATATCTATCCACTCATCTCTAATGGATTTCAATAAAAGAGCTTTCAAGGTATCTTCATCTAAATTTTCCATCTTTTCTCTTTTCAAATTATAGTTGAATCTCTCAATCAAATCCTCTAAGTTTTCGTCCTCTCTTTGCATCATTTTGAACACTTCATCTTTGTGATTGGTAGGTGTGCAATAATCCAAGTACCTATCCAAAAACGTTTTTTCATGTCATTCCATGTTCTAATGGACTGAGTGACTAACCCCATGAACCACTTAAAAGCAGCTCCTTTTAGTGTTGGAGGAAAGAATTTGAGTTTTTTAGAGTCTTCTAGATAGTCATAGGTTCTGCACAAGACTTCAAACTCAAATAAGAATGTTTCAGGATCCTCACTTTTTAAACCATGGAAGTTTGGGAGGACAGAAGATGATATATTTTTCATGGTGGCATTTGCTTCCTCATCCACTATAGGGAATCCAAAAGAATTATCTATTTCCCTATTTCCTCTTCCTCCTCCATTATTTCATCTACCTCCTCCATTGTTTCCTCTACCTCTTCCTCTACCCCCTCCAAACTGACTGAATTCCTGATCTTCTCCTTCTTTTGCCATTATAGTTTCCTCAGAGTTAGTATAAGGTTCAACCTGCAAGGTTACTTTCTCCTCCTCTAGTTCTTCTATTAATGGGATATGGGAGAGAGGTTCTACTTCTTCTTCCTCACCAGGTATTCTTAAGTTTTCAACTAAAATGCGCTCTCTTGTGGAGGTAAAAAAGGCTATTCCTGTTATTGGAGATTCAAGATTTTTCTCCTCTAGGACTGACTTGGTAGATGAAGTAGGAGATTCTTTTGATTGAATTTCTTCCTTTGGAATTTCAGGTGTTCTATGGCTGGGAGTATGAGTTTGAGATGGAGGTGTATCTTTCCTTGTTCTTGGTGGAGTAGGTGGTGTTGTAGGAATTGAACTACTACCCCTAGCTATAAATCTACCCCTAGAGTCTCTTTCTCTATGCATATCATTTTTTTTTTTTGAATGTAAGAGATAAAGCTACCTAGTTACACTTCCCCGGAAACGGCACCAAAATGTTTGGTCAATTTAGTGTCCTAAATTGCTTTACATAAATTATCAATCTGGGTATCATAAACTGGTGAAGTGTAGTGCATTATTTGTGCTAGCTAACCCTTCTTACTTCATTGTTTTTATGTTTTATGTTGTTTTGGGGGGTATTTGGTCTTTTAATTCCTAATGATTTATAATGTGAATTATCAAAACTAAATATAACTTTCTTTAAGACTGCTCAAAATCTAAAAATGAAAACAGAGCTAAGAAAGAAATGGAAACAAAGCTAAGAAAGAAATGAAAACAGAGTTTATATTCATATTTTACCATTATTTCCAAATCATGAATTAAAACTGAAAGTGAAATTTGCAATTGATGTCTAACTAATTTACAGAAATAAAACTAAATGTCTCCTTGGGATGACATTTGAGTAATTATGTACTTCATTAATCTAAGAGAAAGAAAATATAGAGATGCATAAATAACTCATTGCATAGATGAAATGTTCAACCACTTAGTTAAGGATGAATTATCAACTTGAAGGGTTTTCCATAAACATTCATTAACACCATGAGTCAGTAAACTAAAAATGAAATGGCAAAGACAGTAAATGAAACTAATCAATTTAATTGAGAATTTAAACTAGAAAAACAGTGAATGAAGTAAACTATCCAACAGTGTATCCTTATCATTCTTCAATCCTACTCTCATCTTGAAACAAGGTTAGTTTTTAATTTAAGAAACAAGTTTACACCATTGAGTTCTATCTTCTAAACTACTGGTGAAAACTAAAAAAGAGATCAAGCCAATGGAAACTGCTCTAAATTATAAACACTATTAATAAGAAAATGATGGAAATTGCATTATAAACATTGTTAGTAAGAAAATGATTATAAACACTATGAAAGAAAATGATGAATTTACAGTTAACAAGAAGAAGAAAAATAAAATGAAATGAAACCTTCTTCAGTGCAAGGGCCCTCTACAACTGATTAGACTACGCTTGCTCAATCAACTCCAAGAAAACTCCCTCAGATGTTCATAAAAACATGTGGTCTTCTCATATTAAAACAGGGATACAAAATGCCCAGAAATTACAGAGTCTAGAACTTCGATTTCACAATAAATCTATCACTATTACTACTAACTTCTTTGGTCCTTTATGTAGGTATTTATAAGAAAAATCATATAATTGTTTGTGGAGAAAAGCATGCTACAAACAAACATGTAGAAGACAGATATGCGGAATTTCTTCCTAGGCTGCTTCAGACATAAATCCAAGACATGGTGGCTGTTGGATTCATTTGTGCAGGTGGTTGTTGGAGTCCGTAGGTACAGGTAGTTGCTCTGGATAACGCTTCCCATCACTATTAAACGCATTAATTAACCACGAAACAGAGTCCTATTAACTTTGGTCTCTTTGTGTTTGACTTATCAATTGACCATAGTCTTATACCATCTTCTTTGTCGACCTGGGTTGAATGAATAGGACAGGGTCCATGTCATGATGATTTCCAAGCTGCCCATGTGGCTAGTTTCTCCTTCTAACACCTGGAACCTGTTAGACCATGAAGGTAGCTGCAGAACAGCCGATTAGCTGTAGAATAGGCTGCGTTCCGTAGCTAATATACAAAAATTTATTCAAACAAAAAAACATAAAAGAATAACATGTAAATCACTAAATGTCCTCCTCGAGATAGTATA
This sequence comes from Pinus taeda, assembly GCA_000404065.3. Classification (NCBI taxonomy): domain Eukaryota; kingdom Viridiplantae; phylum Streptophyta; class Pinopsida; order Pinales; family Pinaceae; genus Pinus; species Pinus taeda. Next base: position 188,902 of record APFE031205801.1, read on the forward strand.
TACCAGTTATTGGTGATGATAATGCATCTTTCTTATGGAAAAACAAAGAAAGGGAATGAGAAGAGTTGTTAGGGAAAGAGCAATTTTGAGGCTCAACACATGCTCAAATAGGAACTTCGCAGCAATCACGCTCATACAATCCTTCACAGGCTATGCCTCTACCCAACGAGTCAAATACTCTGTCGCAGTGATAATGTACATCGCTCCCGTCTTTCCTTGGGGCTGAATGGGGCCCCCAAAGTCTATCACCCATTTCTCAAAGGGTTGCAATGTCGTCTGAGGATTCAAAGGCATCTCATCCCTCTGCAATGGCCTGCCAGTCCTTTGACATACATTTCATGCCCTGCAATACGCTTTTGAGTCCTGATGGAGGGTTGGCCACCATAACCCTACATGTAGAATCTTCTGCGCGATTTCTCTTGTTGCATAATGTCCTCCCATAGCACCCCCATGAGCGTCCGTGAGAATGTTGCTTCTTTTGAAATCAGGTACATACCATCACAATATCTCATCAGTCCCCATATTGTATAGATGCCCAGCAATGACAAAGAAATTTGTCGCGTGCAGTAGTAATTCTTTCTTTTGCTGGATAGTGTATCCTTCTGGTGCAGTACCTGTCATTAAGAAATGTATTATATCCTCAAAATGACCATCCGTGACGCACACTGCAAATAGTTGCGCATCAGGTAATCAATCCTCCAAATTAGTGTTCTCTTCCCCTGTTTTGATACACGACAGATGGTCTAGTCCTGCGATCAGTCGTCCAGGCTTCACAATAACTTCAAAATCATACTCTTGGAACAATAAGAGCCACCTACAGATTCTCCCCCACATGAGCTTATTGACCAGGTACTTCAGTGTGGAGTGATCTGTATACATCTTAAAATAACCTCCCAGCAAGTAGTGCCTATACTTGCAGAGCGCATGCACCATAGCTAGCCCTTTGCGTTCAGTGGTGGAATAGTTACTCTCTGCTTTGGATAATATTCAGCTTGTGAATGCGATAGGATGGTCTGGTGAAGATGAAAATCGGCACGATGACCATATTTTCTTTTAATATATCGAAGCTCTTCTTACAGTCATCGTTCCAGCAAAATGTGACATCATTCTTCAATAATTTCTCCATAGGCGCAGTGATCTAGCCATAGCCTTTGATAAACTTTCTGTAATATCCTGTATGTCCCAAGGTAGTGCACAGCTGCTTCACACTCCTCGGCACTTCCAAGTTCAATATCACCGCTATCTTTGCAGGATCTACCATCAGTCCCTATCTACAAACCACATCCCCCAACAGGTTCCCAAAAGGAACACAAAACAGACACTTCTTTCAATTGAGCATGATCTGGTATCTTTGACAAGTATCCAGCATTAGGCGCAAGCTTGTTACATGGCGTTTAACCAACCCAAACACAGTCCAATCATCAAAATATACCTCCAGGAACTTATGAATAAATTCCTTGAACACATCAACAACTACGTGTGAGAAGATTGCAGCCGCATTCTTCAATCCAAAAGCCATTACAGTGTACTGAAAACAACCCCACTCAGTCGCGAAAGTTGTCTTTCTTCTGTCCTCTAGCACGATTTTCATCTGGTGGTACCCCGAGAACCCATCAGTGAAGGAATATTCTTCCTGGCCACCTACATTGTCCAACACTTCATCAGTGAATGGAGTTGGGAAAGGATCATGTACACAAGCGTCATTAAGCTTTTTGAGATCCACGCATATCCTTATCTCATCCTTCTGCTTCTTTTCCTGTACCACTATCAGACATACCCAGTTAGATTCTTCCACAGGCTCAATGATGCATGCCGCGAGCATCTTATCTAGCTCTAAGCGGACCTTCTCCTTATATTTCGGATTGAGACTGGTAAGGTATTTGCTTAACTGGATTCACATCGGGATTTAATGTGATCTTCATCATACCTAGGTCCCCGATTATCCCTTTTAGATCCATAAACTTGGTAGGGAATAAATCCTTATATTCGCGAAGCAACTCAGTGACCTTATCCACCATTGTGTTGTCCCAGGTTTCTCCAATCTTCACGAATTTGGGCTCTGCCTCAGTATCAATGTTTACTTGTTTTGTTTTCAACGGTGCGGTTATATCAGGGTTCTCGATTTGTGGTCCTTCAACCTCGTAGTGGCCCTTTGTTTCTGGAATGTTAATCTTCCACGGATCCTCATCCTCTTCTTCAGCATTTACATTATAATATTCTAGTGCATGACTCAGCTGAGTTTCCCATTCAGGTTGAATCAGGTCTAAAGGATCCTGTGGTATCCTAAAGATTATTGCTTTCACCTCTTGTAGTGCTTCATCAATACTGTAAAACCCGTCCTCAAAATTGAATGTCATCATGAATCCCTCGCATAGGATATCCCATTTGCCTGTCCCATGGCAGAGATCGATTTCTACATACCAGTTCATCGGGACAATATCCAGGGTGTGATATAACAAGTGCACCCATTCAAGTTGGGGCGTGTCTCCATAAGCTCGGGTCCATTTGGCCAAATGTGCACGCAGATCATTTTGCCCATCGTACTTGTCTGTCATTTGCATCTTAGGTTTTCTTAACCATGTTCTCATCATCCTCCTACATTTGCACCAATCATCAAAGCTTCCCTTATGCGTACCCCACCATCTTGCAGGCGTAGCACGCAGTGCCCAGTCCAATGCCTGAAAGCACTACTTTTCTGGTACCTCCCTCTCAATTGCTTCCAAAAATATATCTACCTCATTCAGGCCATCATAAGTAGGTAGATTTCTTACCTCTGAGAACACACAGTGCAGTGATCGGGTCATCATGTTGCAGTTCAGCATAGTCACTTCATGTAACTGGTTCTGCCAGTGCTCTAACTCTTCGTCGGAGTCCGAAGTGCAAGAACTCTCGCGATCCCATGTAATTCATCCATCCACGGTGGGATTCACCCAATCTTGGTCTCGCATTGTTATCTTATAGATATAATCCAAATCTTCATCACTCTCATAATCATGGACTGGTTCAGTATAGCACGATCCCTCAGCAGGATCTAGAGGTACTATTACGCATAGTGATTTCTTCTCAAAGATCATCTTCCACTTCTTTAGATTGATTACCCCATTCATATCAGTGGCCCAGTCAATTCCTAGGAGCACAGGATAGGGATTTTTGTCATCCACTATCTCTATTACTTCAAAATCAGCCAGTGTGCTTGCTCCCTCAATATCCACAGTCACCCCCTGAGGCCGCCCCATAGGGATGATCTTTTGTTGATTGGCCATCCTTAGCTGAATCGGAGACCAATGCAATGCGGGTCTCCCCATCTATTCCCAAGTCTGTTTCGGTAGGATGTTTGCATTTGACCCCAGGTCCAAAATCACCTGATCCATTTCATACTCTCCTATCTACGTAGTCAGTCTCATCTCCCATCCTATCCTTGTTTTATGTTTGCCAATCTTTCGTACTACACGCGGCTCACCCGGCATGGTTCCAGCACATCTATTGATGAGCTCTTGTAACCCTTTCACAGCTTTACTATCGCGCAGTAACTTCATATAGGTCTCCAGGAAAGTTATGAGCATAGTGGGGTCCATCTCCTACTCAGGCTTATCCTTGCTTCCTAAGGTGAAGGCATTAGCGAAGCTCTTCTTAGCTTCCATGAAGGTTTCACGTTCGCACTCTAAATCAAACTCAGACTCCTTCATCAAAGCTTTGCGATCCCATGTACTGTCTTCTGGCTATTTCCCCTTGTCATCTCCTGTCGCGATTCCACTTCTAAGCACTATATTTACATTTGGATCCTCTTCACGCAGCTCAGACCTCATCATCTACAAGTTTTGAGTTGGCGGAGGTGGTAGCGCCCCTTTGTGACATATCCTCGCTTTCAGCGTAGGACAGTCTTCCATTTCATGATCAAACAACGTGCAACACTTGCATGATAGACGCGTTGGATTAGTGAAATCGCGGGCATAGTGACATGGTCCTCCGCAATTGTAGCAAATAAACTATCCCTGACCTCTACCAGGTCCTCCCCTACCTCGGCCTCGTCCGTGCCCCTGAAATCTTGTCTGCGCCATCCCTACACTCTGGTCAAGGGGGTGTGTTTTGGCTTGAACCCTGTAGGTGGGTGTTCTATCTATCATCAATTCATAACTCTTGCAATTATGCTCATCATGTCCTACCGACCTACAAGAATTACAAAACAGCTGTTATGGTGCCTATACAAACTTCTGCAGCAAATGACAGTTATTTGTGGCATGTTTTTCTGCTACCTGATAAATAACGTACCATAATGCAGGACCCACACTAGGTCCTTATTGAGCTTATGGCCTCAAAGGCATCAGTCCTCCTCTTGAAATATAGTTCGCAAAGACTAGGAAATGGTCCTTGTCATGTCCCTAACTCTTGCATTTCAAGCACCATACCTCCTTATGTACCTATGGTCAAACCATCCTATCCTGCTCCAGACTTTACATCTCAAGGCATAGGTTCTTCAACTGCACGTGGATCTACTGAACCCCCAGGTTTGGATCTTGCATCGAAGTTTCATGTAGTCTCATGGAAATCTCCAAGGCCTCCACCTGAGTGGTTATCTTCTTCTACAACAGTGTGACCCTTAAGTGTGGCAGTAGCAAAGCCACAAACCACTCGTGATGTTATCTGTCTATAAAATTCATGTTGGCTTTGCGGATTGTACACTTCAACCTCTGATCTTGTTCCCAAGGTGTCTCGCCTGGTTGCATCGTGATTTATTTGAATCCCTCAATCGACTGTGCCTCAGATTTAGGCCTACTAAATTCTATATTCAGTGTTGTCTGGATGTCTGCCACTCTAGCATTTGGGTTATCATTAGAGTACTTAATATACCAAGTTAGCGCGCGATCTTGCATAGCACTAACCAGTGTCACCTTCTTTATATGATCATCTGTAACACCTTGAGATTCCCATACAGCCCTCACAATGAACCAGAATTGGTCCAGGTCCTCATTTCCCAAGCCTTTGAACAAAGGAAGATTCACTATATTTGCCATACTAAACTGTGGTGGAGCTGGAGGTGGTACGGGTGAAGTTTGAGGTGATGGTGGTGAGGCGGAGGCGGTGTGGGTGGAGTTGGTAGTCACGGGAATCCTTGTCTTATTAACTAAATAGCACTTCGCGGAGAAAACTTCGCTATTTCTTCCTCGTCACCTCGCGGAGGTGAAATCAATGGACTATACTCCGGACCCTTTTTCCTTTATTACTGTAAGTTTTTCTACTTCGTGTAGTTACGAACATCAAGGTAGCTACATAACCCATTTTTTGCACAATAGCATTTTAATCTAAGTATTCAAATATTTTACATACTTACCTTGTGGTCCTTTGAAAAAGCATCGCTCCGCCTCACCGTAGTTGACTGAGGTATCGACTGCAAATTCAGTTACAAATCCTCCAATGACGCGATCGAGACAACAATCGACAGCATGGGAAATCTTATCCTTCGATGCTTCCAACCTTCGTACTAGCTCTGAGTCCACACAATAGAACCATTAAGTTTCCACCTTCCTTGGCTATCTGCTAGCTTTGCGATCCACTCGTATAGCTCAATTGGGGAGGAGAAAAAAAAGATCTCGTGGATCTCGTTATACAGGTATTTTTCCAATCATTGTTCCTTTGTTAGTCACGGGTTTCTATTCTCTTGTGCCACGAATTCATTGATCTTCCTATCCAACCAATCTCTAATTTCCTTCTTAGTTGGATTCCAGTGATACGACATCACACATCTCTTATGTAGATTCTTGTCCTGGCAACAGAACCATTTGTTGGCTTGAGGGGACCTGACCTAGGTTCAATGTTAATTAGCCAAACAAATCCCTACACTATTGGTCCTTTTGGCATCAACCCGCAGAGCGTGGACCGAAGTCTCAATTGAAGCAATATGGGGGATGCTTCCGCACCCTGAGATGGTTGTGATTTCGTTTGATTCCCTCTATCCCTGCCTTCATGTAGGTTGTTTCACTCTAAGGCTTGCAAGATGAGCCCTTTATTCCAGCCTTTAATACCTCCGCGAAAGGGTATGGTCGACCTTCACGCAACCTTAGCCTGTTGCTCAAGTACTTTCATGTTACTACAGTAGCAAGCCATGCAAATTCCCAAATTAATCTAAGTGACTTGCTTATATTATAAAACAATTATATTTAACATTGTGTAAATAGATAATCGTAACTGCATTCAATTATTCAACTTAATTACATTAATAGCAGATCACATAAGCATAATAAATGAAATTCATACATAACATATCAAGATACATTAATAGAAAAAATACGCAGGAATTGCCAAATATTTCTCTTTATTGATATCTTCCAAGTGTTTACAAGCTTTGTTCGCCCTGCGCACACAGCTGCAGGGGTCTGCACACTCAGCTGCGAACTTCTACCCTAGGCCTCTACGCACTCCACTGCAGACTTCTACCCTAGGCCTCTGCGTACTCAGCTGCAGAGCCTCTTGTTATCGAGAAATCTAGTGTCTATGCAGAGCTGCTAGTCCCACTAAGGTGGGTAGCTATCTTAGAAACAAACAGATTAAAGTTACTTTCGCTTTCCTTTACAAGAAGTAGATGGGAGAGGAGCAAAGAATACCAACCTCGATCTTTCGCTCGATTCCTTGCTTGTTCCTCTTCCTCTTTGACGGGTCTTTTTCGCTCCTTCCCTGACCACTCTGCTTCAAAGAGTACCTGTAAAGTCAAAGCAGCATAATACCTTCAAAGTGCAAAGATCTATAGTCATAAACAATATAGGACTAGATAGATATTGACCACGTACATGCATATATTAGCAAACATACAAGAATGTGGAGGAAAACTTGAATAACTTTATTGATATAGAGATTAGAAGAGAGGATTACAACCCATTGATTTGACCTAGTGTCATCCTCCCAGCATGAAAGCCCTTCTTCACCTCATGAAAAGCTTAGATCACCCAACACTATGATATTGCACCAGGAAACCAACAACACTTCCTTACAAGACACAAGATTCCAGCCTCTGGATCTCTGGGATGAGGGATCCATATATAGATGATTGTAAGAGGGTGAGTCAGCTTCTGGGATTTTGATTAGTGTCCTCTCTCTGATAGTTCTTGATTCCACTTGGAGATTGATGATATCTTACTCATCCTTGCGCGAATTCAGAGAGGCAAATGTCATGGGAGAAGTTTCTGTAAGATTCCATGATCATCCACCTTGCAAATTGTCTCTACCATTTGTCTACTCTCACCCATCACACCCTACAAAAGGGCTTTCTAGTATGGATCGCACTTTTTACACTGAGCAGGTGAGATGCATCGCACCCTCTACACTGAGTAATCTGTATGGTCTAGTTTTGACCAATTCTAAGCAGTTTTCTGTGGAGAACATCTGGGAGATGATGTAATCAGCTGACCTTGTTCCTTTAGGGCATGAAACAACACTTTTAGGGACTCAGAAGCCCTTGGTTTATGGACATATGTGATTGGGGTTGCAGTGCCCAAATATGTCTATAACAGTTGCCCCCTAAACCATGAGGTCGAAAATCTTTTGATATCGGGTGAAATGCTTTATCATGAGGATCCGAGGTTCTTTCAAACTGGAAGGCGACCTGTAATAAGATACAATACAATATATTATCTTCATAATATTTTCATGATCTAGCTGAGGTGGGAATTCCCATGCTCAGCTTTATAAATTCGTTTTCATATACATAGGACAGACAATCGTCTGTGTGGCAGACTGATGATTGTGATAGAGCCATCATCCTTTGATTCAGATGATCATCTGTGCAGCAATGATGTACATTTGATGTATTTATTTTCCTGAATATATCGCAACCTGGATGGATGAAACTAGATCCAGTATCTTCAAACTTGTTCAATCTTCGCCCGAAGTACAAGTCGATCCATGTGAAAAATGTTCTGGAGTCAAACATGGAAAGACATCGCCTGATTACCAGCCAATGATGTAAGTTGTTAAGGTCGCAAGAGGAATCACCGATAATGATGATGACCCTCAAGGTACTACAATACAATTCACGTGGTGTGAAAATGGGACTTGGCGTCAAACACCACAAAAAATCTTTCGGTCGAAGGCCATTGATGTAAACCTGTCGCCGGAAGTGAGAAACTTGCCATTGAGGCATGCAATCTTCAAAGTACTGAAAAGATTGTTCCTAGGTTGACTTCTTGGATAATGAGCTTTCGTCGACAAGAAGTAACCCATCGTAGGAGGGCCTTAATGAATCCCACATCTACGACATGGAACGGAGCAAATGATTTTGCAGAGGTGAAAGCGGTCTGATGATACAGGGTTCAGGGTGGCGATCATGAAAGAATGGAGCATGAATGTATTGCACCGGGTGAGACACAAGATGGGTTGGTGAATTCTCTGATCGAATTCTCTTGAACATATCAACGACACTGAAATGGATTGGTAATGTTAACCCCAAAGATGCATGGTACGGTGGACCAATGGTAATATGACCGGTGAACGAAATAACCCAACCCGACTCAATCATGGTGATGGAGTGAAAGTGTCATGTTCAAGAGCGACTCGCTACCAATAAAGTTTCTTCAAGTTTTCTTCCCAATTTTCCCTAGTCATTGCTAACTAGTACCTCTTTATTTTTATCAATCTTGAGGAGGATAACATATGCTTGTTCTATAATTTTCCCTTCGAGCAGACCCATTGCTATGTTTTAACGGGCCTAGCGACAGTGAAACTCGTTCTTGTTTGCACAAACAAGTTTGTCGCTATCGGTTTTAACGAGTTTAACGACAAAGACAACTCGGTCCTTTTTGAATTTTAGAGAGTCTGAAAATGGATGGAAAGGAAACTCCAGTAAGCCTTTTTCATCATATAATCCCTTAAGTCCAAAAAAGTATAAAATAATACGAAAGGGATGAATTTTCGATAGTTTTAACGAGCCGAACAAGACAAGCGCTTGATATTTTTGTGTAATAATCCCTCAAGTCCAAAAAGATTAAAATCTATAGGAGGGATAGCACTCTTGGTAGCCTTAACGAGCTAGAGAGGCCAACTGCTTGGCAATATTTTCATATTTTACGAGTCGGGTGAAAAGAGCTTAAAGAAGACTCGTCTTTAAGGAACGAGTGATATTTTCGAGTAGCTGCTAATTCCAGGTAACGTTTGGAATTTTCCAATCATGGCAGTGTCACAAGGATGGCTAACAGAATCACTCTTCGCAACTGTTCCTCAAAAGGGTAAACAATCAAATGGAGGTGTATGATCGGCTAAATAGAGTGGAGGTGATGGCAAGAACACGACCAGGGCTCAGAAGCTGATAATAATGCATTCGCAATGGTTATTTACCGAAGGTTGGTTCATTTTTTAATGAGCTTAAACTCTGGGTGAACATTTTCTCATTGCTTAGGTTTAATTTTTAACGAGCTTGAACTTCACACAAAAACTGCTCGTGATAATGGTCATTGATATTCGACCCATTGTTAACACTATGTTCGTTTGACGGTCGTACTACCTATTCAATTTCTCCATCAAACTGATTAGAAATGAGAATACATCCTTGAAAAATGAGTTAAAACACTAATACCCTACTTGAATTACGTGAAAAGTAACTTAAAAGTAGTTTTTTACCCCTCATTTTACCATTTCATTTGAGCTTGAGACTGTTGGACATTTGCAGGTGTTTTCCACCTTGATTTTCACTAGCTGATTCTGCAAGATTATGTGGACGATTCTCGGCACTGTCTGGACTAGGTAGGAGCTAAACCTCTGCTCTTCAGTTTCATTCCTTTCTTTTTGAATCCTGAGCATGTTTCCCTGATTTCCTGAGCCTCTAGGGTTTGAAAAATCTGTTCTACCCCCATCGCACCATATGTACATCGAAAGGTGTGATGCATACTGGGCTGGCCACTGGCCAGTCAGTATGCATCGCTCCTAGTACATAGCTAGGGTGTGATGGGTGCAAGGAGGGAACTTTATGCACTGTTCTTCATAGAAATTTTGCCTGTTTTTTGCCAAATCAAGATCCTGACTCTTCTCTTGTTTGTTTTCAGAGATTCATTGGAGCAAAATGGTTGTTACATGGCAAGAACGTGAGCATGAAGAAGAGGACATGGTTTCTTTACATGATCCAAGTACGGTAACTGCATTGCGGAACTGTGGTTTTCTCAAGTTCTTCCACATCTCTAGCATGAGGCAACAAATCAACTTGTTGCAATATTTCCTCGATGCATGGGATCCTACCAACTAGGTGTTCCAGATTAGAGGCAAATCCATCCCCTTGACTATCGTGGACATCTATTTTTTGACCGGTTTATCGAGGAATGGTGCCCCTCTCTCACTATCAAGTTCCGCCCATGGGGGCGAGTCCATGAGAGATTATATTCGCCGATACTGTAGAGAAGGATCTCAGCCAAGTAGGGACGGCAAAGTCAACATCTGAGATGTTACTGACTGGTCTTTGAGGACCATCTTGTTCACCTTTGCTAGAGTGGTTGGTAGTGCGGCTCTTCACTTGGCCAACAGGTCATATATATGCAATATGCCTTAGAATTCCTTGAACCGAAGGTGTTCAACTGGTGTGATGCAGCACTTCCGGTGATAAAAGAACAGCTTACCAAGGTGAAAAATTGGCGATCTAAGAACTTTGGCTATGGTTCCATTTTGACCTCTTTCACCTTGGAGAAGATCCCACTGATGCAACCACAGTACATTTCGCTTGGTTTGCCACCACCGACTGAGCCACGGATGTAGAGATGGGTTGACCTTATGGCCCACCATGCTGATCAGCCACAAGTTTCTTTCTCTGATGCCTTCTTTGAGTGTTTCAACTGTCAGGAGATGGCTTATGCCGAGTGTCCATATGCTGGTATGGATTTCCGGGGTGACCCAAATTTAGTGCTACCGGTTGGTGAGCAGTGGAGTGCTATAGGTAAAATTTCTGACCATATCCCTATTTATTTCTTTTATAATGTTCCTGTGCTTCCTTTTATCAAGACTAATCAAAACTCATGTGCTCATGCAGATGTTGGACCGGTGCGACCAGCAGTGCACTTGAGAGCACCAACTATCGTTCCAGCAGGAGAGGCTGTAGGGAGGATTGTCCTTCGCAACCTAGATGTGGCTGAGACTCTTGCAGCATTGCAGGATCAGATTGAAGGCCTCACTCTCGGTATCCCGGATGTGAGGACTGACGAGCTGCCTCTGAGATTACAGTGACATACTACTAGTGTGGCACGTCGATGGACTAGGCTTTTACGCATGATTGCACAGTCGGTGACTTGTTATCACCAGCACCATTAGGCTAGGGTGCCCCCTAGAATTTTTAGTTTTTGGGTCATTTGACCGATTTTGTCTTAGACAAAAAACATTATGTGTATTCCATAAACAGTTATATATATTTTTTGATTTTCGGAGCTTCATTTTGGTTGAGTTACATGATCTTGATACAAATATTGATGAAATGTTTTTCTCTTATAAATGTCGCAAATGTCTATCTAACACATAATTTTCCAATGAATCTATTAATGTGTTTAATTTTCTGGAAATATGTTGATATTGGATTGAATCGAACTGTCTTTCCAAAATCTTGACCCTTAGGAACATGCGATAGATAGTTGGATTCCGTACAGAATAGATACTAGTGAGCTATAGAATGACGAGCTGTGAGTCTAGCCTGACAACAAGTCGACGTATGCCATGTGCGATGGCATCAAAGAGGAGATCTATCAATGCACTATATTCAGTGATGTTGTTCGTTGATCAGCCAATACATAACCCTTTCAAACTTACTAGTTCACCGCTTGGATCAAAAATGGCCCAGGCCGCAGAAGATAGGTTCCGCAAACTACGGATTGCTCCATCGGCATATCCAATAAATGATTCCAATGGGTTTGACATCTGTAACAAATGAAAAAGTGGATTACCTAACCAAAAACGAATGCTCTTAGCGAAAACAAAAATGTAACAACAGCATAGGGGTTACTATACCGAGTTAAGCATAGTAACGCTTAAGGTACAACCCGTTGCGGGGTTGCGCCAGTGGAATCCCATCATAATCCACTAACTCATAGGCTCCTTTTGCTAATACACGCTTAAAAATATAGGGGCCCATCCATAAAGACTTGAACTTCCCTGCTCCTAACTTATCAGACTCCTGGTCTTAAAGTAAGACCAGGTCACCTTCTAAGAAGACACAGGGTTTGACATTCTCGTCAAAATGCGCCTTGACTCGTCTCTTATGGGCTTCATTAGCTAAGGTGGCATCACGACGAGTTTCATCAAATTCGATTAATTCCAAGAAACGAGCCTCCTCTTCTAAAGTTATGGGGAGAAGGTGGACTACGAGCTTGAGGGATGAGATTTCACACTGAACTGGTAAGATTGCTTCCAGGCCATACACCAGCTGAAAGGGTGTAAACTCGGTTGCATTTCTCACCGATGTCCGGTATGCCCACAAGGTCGAGTATAGGATTAGGTGCCAATCCCATTTATGGACTCCAATCAGCCTTTGCAGCATGCACTTTAGGACCTTGTTGATTGCTTCAACTTGCCCGTTAGCTTGTGGATAATACAGAGTAGAGTTATCATGGGATAGTCCCAATTTGGCAGTCAACTCAACCATCATGTGATTGTGAAAATACAATCTGTGATCTGTGACTATAGCTTGTGGAACATCAAACCTAGAGACTACATGATTGAAAAAGAAAAGAGCAGTCGTTTTGCCGCTGTTGTTTAATGTAGGCATCGCCTCGGCCCATTTGGTAAAATAGTCTACTGCGACTATGATATACCCATGCCCCCCGGTCGAGGTGGGGTTACATGTCATGAAATCTATACCCCATTTGGCGAATGACCCAACAGCAACTACTGGTTGCAGAGGTGTGGGTGGTATTCTGGTTTTGCGATCGAAGATTTGACAGGCATGGAAACTTCTGACTGTGGTTATGCAATCCTTGAACATTGTTGGCTAGAAGTATCCTACTCATAAAATCTTTTGAGTTGTAGTGTAACCAGATTGATGCCCCCCACACGCACCTGAATGACAATCATTGAGGACTTTTTCAGCCTCCTCATGGGTGAGGCACCTCCGCAGAACTATATCGATACCATGACAGTAAAGTGTATCACCGACGATCATGTAGTATTTTTCTTGGTATCGAGTACGTCGCTGCTCTAATCGGGAGGTATTAGACCTATATGTTTGGGTCTGGAGATAGATGATTATATCTCCATACCACGGATCGCTTGAAGATATCAGAAACAAAGATTCATCCACGATTGTTGCATTGGATGTTGAATCGTTGGACGACGATGGAAGATCGCATAGTAACTCCGCGAAAACCAAAGCTTTCTTTGATTTGGATTTTACAAATTCCAGATCAAACTCTTGCAAAATTGCTATCAATTTGGAGTATTTTCCCCCCAGTAACTGTCGCAACAAGGTATAAGTCATGGGGTTGCAATCTAACAAAATGGTAGTTTTTCAAAAGAGGATGTAGTGTCGAAATCTTTGTATCGCTTGAACAGCTACGAGAGCTAGCTTTTCAACATAGGAGTACTTTCTTTCCATATCATTTAAGTTTCAGCTTAAATAATAGATAGGATGTTCAATTCCATTGCCTTCTTGAACTAAAACCATTGCTATGGTCATATCTGTTGCAGCCAGGTATAGCTTATAGTCTTTTTGATAATCAGGAGCATAAATTAATGATGCTTTTATTAGGGATTCCTTTAAATCATCAAAGGAAGCTTGTGCGACTTGATCCCAGATGAAGGGTACTTCTTTTTTCAACAGATGAGTATAACCTTTAGCAAGTTCGGCATAATTTGGAATGAATCTCCTCATAAAGTTTGCTTTCCCTTGGAGTTTCTAAATCTGAAGCACATTTGAAGGTGGAGGCAAATTAATGATTTCCTGAACCTTACATGGGTCGAGACGAATCCCATCCTTCAAGACCAAAAATCCAAGCAAGCGACCAGAACTGAAACAAAACACACATTTGTGTGGATTGAGTCGTATCTTGTAGTGTCGGCAACGTAGAAATATTGCTCTTGAATGCTGCGGATGATCGGTCTGCTTTCGCGAGTGAGCTGGAAGATCGTCGAGATATGGTTGAACGATGTTCTTGATGTCATGGAAGGCATAATTCATTGCCCTCTTAAATGTTTCCCCTGCGTTCTTTAAACCAAAGGGTAGCTTGCGGTATGCGAATGTGCCCCACGGACAAATAAATGCAGTCTTTGACTGGTCCTGTGGGTGGATTTTTATTTGATTGTACCCGGAAAATCCATCCATAAATGAAAAGATTTCACTTCCGGTGCATTCATCAATTATCTGGTCAATGAAGGGTGTAGGGTAGTTGTCTTTTGGACAAGCTTGATTTACATCCCTATAATCGACGCACACTCTAATCGTTCCTTGCTTTTTCATTACAGGAACAATATTTGATACCCAATCGGTTAGAGCAACCAGGTATATGAAACCAGCATGGAGAAGTTTTTCAACTTCCACCTTGATGGCAGCAGCTTTCTTGGGGTGCACCTGCCATAGCCGTTGTCGTACCGGTTTGACATTTGGATACATCTTAATTTCATGTTCAACTATGCTCGAGTCAATGTCTGGCATTTCTTCATATGACCATGCAAAGACATCTCTGAACTCATGAAAGAGAGCATAATATATTTCCAGTTCTGAAGGAGAACAAGATTTGCCAACATGAATATTCTCTACAACATTTGGTTTGGTCGAGATATTGATGGTGATTTTCTCTTCAATATTGGACAAGTTTTGCTCAGAATCCACCGTATTTACAGTATTCGATAGGAAATCAAATATTGAAGGATGATCAAGGTCACGGGAATAATCTTCTTTATAATCTGGAAGATTGGAACGATGGTGATAATCTTCCCATGGTGCCTCGTCAATTATCATTGACTGAACAATTCCTTCGTCTGTAGAATGTACATGCGACCAAGGATCTGAAGGGGTACCATATTCCTTAGACCTATCTATCCAAACACTTGAGGAGCGTTGATTTGGGGTCGCCTCCCATGCCGAAAACATTGATTTCTACAATATTTCTATTGGGTTTGGGGGTAAAACCTCATGATGATCCATGCTAACATTATGATCGAATATCTTCTGGATGGAAGACACCATATTGCAGGTTCCCACCATGGCCACTTCCGCCAGATTGTTTGGAGGCGGTAGGGAAAAATTCCCCATTAACGTAGGGTCTTTTAGTAGACCTACTCCAATATTTTGAAGCGCATGTGGGCTTCCGTGGATCATCGAAATGCTTCCCGTAACTTGTGAACCGTTCGAGAGAAATGTTTGTTGGTCGATGATTGTAATTCCTCCTTGGAAAGAAAATGCAATATTTCTAAAGTATGTCGACACAACAGTGGCCATAACATATATCTAGGGCCTTCCTAGTAGGATGTTGTAATCGAGGTTTCCGTCGATAACTTCAACACCAATTTCTACTGTCTTGCCCCCCAGTTTGACTTGCAAGTTACTTAAAATCCTGAATGGAGTGTATGTTCGTCCATCAAATGCCTTCAACATTGTTGATGATCATGACAAGGGTGGTGAGCCCAAATTTTTCCAGCAACTCATCGACATAATACATGTAGATGCTCCCTCATCAATAATTGTTTGATGAACAGTTTTGTTGAGGGCTTTCACTTGAATAAGGAAAGCAAGTTGAGCTGGTAACTGAGGATCATATCCTTTATGATTAAAGGCCACATGATTGGAATCTGCTAGGTCAATCCCACCTATTGCTGATAATAGAGCCTGCTTTTGGGAGGGGCAATTTTGCAGTATGTTAAGTGTCGACATAGCGGACGAAAATTGGGCCAGGTCCTCTACTATATTATAATTTTGTGTTGCCCTAGCACGAGGATTAAATGTCAATTTGTGTACTAATCCCTTTGGCAGCTTTATCGTTGGCTCAGGAATGATGGGTGGCACAACTTCGATCGAAGTTGTTGTCGAACTACTAGGTTGATCGGTAGCCTTGTTGTTCGACAGCTGTGGATTCCCGTAATCTTTATTCCTTGTCGATATCAAAGCATCATTTTTATGTTTTGAAATGGACAACATAAGAACTTGGGATGGGGAAGCATTTTCACTAGCAACCATATTGGTTCCTGGGTTTGGAAACGAATCAGTCAATACTGCTGAGGTTTTTGAACTCTTAAAAAGTTTGTTAACTTCAGCTTTATGAGGACAATCTCTCATCCAATGATCCTCTTCGCATATCTGATACCCCACAGGGGGTTTCCTTTGCCCAGAAGGGTTTGCAGAAGGTTTCTCAGGAGATGACTTATCCTGTTTCTTCCTTTTCCCTTTTTTTTCTTCTTGCCTCCTGGTTGCTTCGGTTCTTTGCCTTTGTCAGTCGACATGGTGTTTACCTCCGAGGCGAGGAGTTCTTCATTTTCATTTTGATCATAAATCTTACGGGCTTTCTTAGTTGTATCCTCTGTCAATTTCGTGCTTGTCGTACCTATCACGCCATCTCCAACATGAGAGTCCTTGTTTGATTTAGGAGGAGGAGGAACAGAAAATTCCGGTCTAGGAGCATCAGGGATTTTGTCATAGAGCATGCCAGGCTGAGTATAGATCAAGTCTAGATATTGTGCACGAGCAATGACTTGCTCTTCTGTGATGACTCCTCCCTTTGTCACATCTTCTGTGATAGAAGGTAACAATGACTTAATAAACCATTCAGCTAATAGCTAATCAGGAACATACGTTTTTACCATTCTATGACGACGCCGCCATTCATGGATATGATTAGACATATGAGTGGCTGTCCTCTATTTGAAATTGGTAAGCAACTTTGTTCCTATTTCGTACCTTATAGGTAATTGAAAATGGGTTAAAAAGGTTGTGGCAAGGGTACTAAAGTTATCAAATGAAGCTCTAGGCAATCCAATGTACCATTTTGCTATCGGACTAGTTAACATTCACTGAAAAAGGCGAAGACTGGTCGAATCATCATTTAGAGTGTTGGACGAACACAACAGATGAAAAGTCATCACATGATTTGACGGGTCTTCACCCGGATTTCCATTAAATTTAGGAATATCTGATGGAAGTTTATGAGGAATCGCTGGCCACCAAGGGGCATAAGCAATTGGATCGTTTGTTAGCCGATTTAGATCCGGTAACTCTAAAGTCGCCACGAAGGGCAACTGTTGATTCAGGTTCGGCGAATCATACCCAGGATAGGATGGTATCACCTGAGCAATGGGTATTTGCATACCAGCATAATGCATTTGATGTTGATAACTTTGATAAGGTTGATGAGCATAACCATTATGAAATGATTGATGTTGACCATTTTGAATATACGGTTGCCCATTACTTGCAAAGATTAGTTGTTCAGATCCTTGGTAAGCTTGTTGGAATTGCGGTTGTTGATATTGCACCAGTCATGGTTGTGAAACCATTTGCTGTTGTCCAATACTAGCCATTTGACCAAGATGAGGGGTAATAGTACCCGTTTGAACTTGGGTCGCTCTAGTTAGGGAGCCACTAATTGGTGATTGAGGCTGTGTCGTGGAGATAGGAGGTTGTTGTATTGCAACCTCTGAAACTTGAGGTTGGCATACAATAGGAAACGCTTGTATTTGCGACACTGTCACAATGGCCGATGTAGTGGGGATATTCGACACAGGTAGGCTTTGTTGCATTGAGTATACAACTCTTGGTTGTTGAGGCAGTATTGGCACCCAACCGCTGGATGTAATCCCAGCATTACCCGAATTCTATTGTGAACTCCCATATGGTTGTTCTCCTGAAGGAAACAATGAAAGGGTATATTGCCCCCCATATGGTGGCAATCCAGTGCTCAAAGGAACCATTGGCCTTTGGGGACAGGACTGCCCAAATTGATACTGTTGCGAAGGATCAATTTGTTGAGACTCAACATAAGAGATTCCAGATATTATTCCAGACGAACAAACGGGAACAGACCATATTGTCAAAATAGTCCTTGGATATACTCCATCTAGCGGTTGAGAGCTAGTTTGGACATATGGTATATCGGCGAACATTGTTTGAGTAGTAGCAGAAGGTTCTATTGTTGTTGCGTCGGATGACACAGTCTTAGATTTCGACGGTTGTTCCAACATGGCTAGTCTATCCAAGAGATTTCCTAGCGATTCTACAGGAACTTGCAATGAAGGGAAACTAACTTCTGAAAGAAGGATATAGGGTGATCCCGGCTCCAAAATGAAATGGAGCACTAGACAAAGGATCCTCCACAATATCTTCTATAGCAATCAAACCAAGTGGGAGAGGTAGACCGTCAGGTCCATAAAATATTTATGGTGCCGAAGAAGGTATAGGTTCTGCAGCGACAGATGTTTGGGGAATAATACCTTCCGAATCAGCTGTAGATGGAGCCAATTCAGGACTAAAATTGTTTACCGTTACACTGGGATCAATTCTAATGTCCTCTTGTGGCTGTAGAATTTCTTCTGTAGAGGTGGGGATTCTAGAAATGGTTGGAGTAACCGGAGTCTCTGAGGATGTTGGAACACTTGTTCCAACCAAACCAAGGGACTTTGATCCGGTTAAGAGAGTTCGCTTTGTCCGGAATAGTTTCGTTTCTAGGGTCAAAGACTGTTGACTCGTAAGTCTCCACAAACGACGACGTTTCGACTGACTTTCTTCCACAATTGCAGATTACTTGATCAACTGAAAATAAAGGGGAAAAATGATTCTGAAATTAATGAATTTTAGACGCTTTGACACAACTTGCTTTTTCAATTTTTAAGAGTCGATAAAAAGCTAAAGATGACTCTAGTCGCCTTCAATTTTTAATGAGCCTCAAGTGACAAGTGCTCAGATGGACCTTTTCCTTTAAGGAGTCTGAAAAGGAATGAAAGAGACTACTCTGGAAATCTAGACAGAGGGATTACCAAACCAATCGCAAAACTGTAGAATACTTTTTACGGTACAGCAGTCAATCTTCCCAAATGCTATGCTCAGTGCATTGCGATTGATAGGGTGGCAAACACGGCTTCCTAAGGATAAAGGATATAGCCTATTGTGGTCTCCCAATATATACTCGATGGTACATGGGAGCACAAGTCCGTACTGGCGCTTGTTGTCTCAAAGAGGAGGAAGCACCCAACCTACAATGAAAGCAATAGTTACCAGGCTTTACGAAGCCAAAATACGTCTCTAGCCTAGACTTCTAAATGTTGTGCGTTAGGTTCCAAAGCGTTTTTATGTTCATTGAATTTATTTTACAACTGATATTTCTTAAGAATTTTGCCTTTCAAGTTCATCACGTGATGTAGATATACAATTCCTGAAATGCAATCTAAGATGATAAACAATCATTTAATCTTCTTTTTGCAATGAAAATCCTAGCTACTAAGGAAAGAGAAATGAGATTCTTTTCAACATAGAGCAGAGAGCACACACTAGATGCACTGTCCTAAATCAAAATAAACAAGCAGTCTAAATGCAAATGCACGTGCATGTATTTGTTTTCGCTTTCTTAATGTGTGAATGACAAAAATAATGCTAAGTACAATTTTGAATCATTCCAAGCGACAGTACTAACAACTTTCTTTTCAAAAAACGAAAGGAAGATAATGACGACACTTTGCGATTTTGAATTGAAAACTGCTTTCAACACTTGAAAAATTATTAATTCAAATCAAATACAAGGGTAACAGTGTAATCAACCATCAAGAACAATAGGATTCTTTTCTTTGATTGAAAACGACACTTGCGACACTTTCAAACCAAAAGACAACAACTTGATTACGCTACTTCTTTGTAAAGGAGAATCGTAAATGGCGAACAATACATAAAAAACATTTACAATTCTTTGTACTATGGAGGCTGAATCATGCAAAGGAAGGGAGTTCCACAGAGGTATACTGATCATAGACAGCAAGACTCCTGAATAGAGCTGAAGAGAGTGAAAAAAAAACCAAAATCTAGAAGTAGAAGAGGTCTTATCTGATCATCGCACCTGTAACATAGGGAAAGTGCGATGCATCTCACTTACTGCACACGGGAGGTGCGATGCATCCAGATTCCCGAGAAGAGAAGGTGAGATGGTCTAGGGACGAGACTTCAACTTGGTTCTGGGCCACAGTTTGCAGCTCAGTTCAGGGATTTAAGCCGAGCAAGTGATAGTCAGTAAATGCAAATCACAGGGGCTGATCTAATGAGGCTACTTGAGCCACCACTAGGACAATTAGGATGTTTGCAAATTAATTGTTCAGTTTATAAACAAAACTCGGAGATAGACTGAAGCAACATTGATCTACTTCGCACTTGCATAACAAATGCAGTTCGAAGGCTAGCTGGCTTGACTTCAGGCTCCATCTGTAAGTTTATAAAGCAAACAAATATAGACAAGCAAACAAAATACTCGCTCCCCAGCAGAGTCGCCATTTTGTTATTGGGAAATCTAGTGTCTATGCAGAGTTGCTAGTCCCACTAAGACGGGTAGCTATCTTAGAAACAAATAGATTAAAGTTACTTTCACTTTCCTTTACAAGACGTAGATGGGAGAGGAGCAAAGAATACCAACCTCGATCTTTCGCTCAGTTCCTTGCTTGTTCCTTCTCCCCTTTGACAGATCTTTGTTGCTCCTCCCTTGGCCACTCTGCTTCAAAGAGTCCTGTAAAGTCAAAGCAGCATAATACCTTCAAAGTGCAGAGATCTACGATCGTAAACAATATAGGACCAGATATATATTGACCACACAGATGCATATATTAGAAAACATACAAGAATGTGGAGGAAAACTTGAATAGCTTTATTGATATAGAGATTAGAAGAGAGGATTACAACCCATTGATATGACCTAGCGTCATCCTCCCAGCATGAAAGCCCTTCTTGACCTCATGAAAAGCTTAGATCACCCAACACTATGATATTCCACCAGGAAACCAACAACACTTCCTTACAAGATACAAGATTCCAACCTATAACCTCTGGATCTCTGGGATGAGGGATCCAAATATAGATATTTGCAGAGGTGTGAGTCAGCTTTGGGTTTTTGATTAGTGTCATTCCACTGATAGTTCTTGGTTCCACTTGGAGATTTCATTGATCTCTTACTCATCCCTAGGCGAATTCTGAGAGGCAAGTGTCATATGAGAAGTTTCTAGAAGATTCCTTGATCATCCACTTAGCAAACTGTCTCTGCCACTTGTCTATTCTCGCTCATCGCACCCTATAGAAGGACTTTTCAGTATGCACCGCACCTCCCATGTGTAGTAGGTGTGATGCATCGCACCTTGACCATGGAGCAAGTGAGATGATCCAGTTTTGACCAGTTCTGAGTAGTTTTTCATGGATAACTTCTGGGAGATGATGTAATCAGCTAACCTTGTTCCTTTAGGGTATGAAACAACACTTTTAGGGACTTAGAAGCCCTTGGCTTATGGACATATGTGATTGGGGTTGTAGTGCCCAAATATGCCTATAACACATAGTGATACCAATTTCAATCTAAGGGACATTCAAATCTTGTACCTATTGTGTTTCATGAACACGAGACTACTAGGAAAAATCAAATTCACAACTTAAATGAAATAAGGGTATTTCACCCAAGATATAAACCTTTCATTTCTTGTGCAATATTTCTACTCGAGGTTGACAATTATTGCTTGCTACTGCTTAATAAAGCAGTTCCCCTTGAGCCAATGCTCTCTGATATCCTCCTGCTGCTTCCTTCCATCTACGTGGGGACTGATCATGTGGACCTAACTTGTCTGATAGCTTCTTGTCATTCCACACTTCTGCCACAAATCATCTTTTTCACAACATAAAATGTTGTTGCGTACTCCCCCTAAAACCATGTTGGCTTCTCTTTCTTGTTTTTCACAATGCCAATATACTTGAAGATAAACCAATTTATTCATGTAATTAACAAGGGGACACAACCACACCTTCAACAATCATATGCATCTCTTTGTCTATTCCTCCTAACTTCTTGCATCTGACTCCTTCAGTGTCTCTTGAGGCCATTGTCTTCTATTACTGAAGAGAAACAGAGGATCTTCTCCGCTTGAGTAGATTGTCCTATTTCTTCTACCAAACCTTCTTTGGTCGAGTCCAAACAAAAGAATTACTTTACAACTTCTTGTTTTCCCATGTTTGGGCTTTCTCTTGGCTACACATGGCTAGAGGAAACTTCTCCATCAAGTCCTCTTTCTTCACCAAATTATTCTTGATACCTTTCTACCTTACAGAGGGGTCTACTACAAGAGTAAAAGGATCATTGTAGCGTGATTTAATGGTATGCTAAATCCATGTCATTTAATTTGTCAACTCAGGGGTTTCGTAAACATAGAAGTAAACCAAAAAATATGGGACCTCAGATGAAACTATTGTAGAAAGTTTGTTTAGGATGGAAAGAGAGAAAGGAAATACATATTACAAATATAACTAAAGAAAACTACAAAAGAAATCTCATGCAAGAAAACTAAATTAAATTCTAAAGTTGGAATGAATGAATTAATGCCATGGCCTTTCTAAACTATTCAAAAGTAAACTACTCTATGAACAACTATAAGAAGCAAACTATGATAATCTAGAAAGTAGTAAATTAATCCAGAAAGTAGTAAATAACAACCAGTGATTTAGTTGTCAAGCAAGCAAACTAACATAGCTAGTAAGCAATCAATTTAATGACAATCAAATAAAACGTAAGAAAGTAAATCAAACTTGCAGATAGCAAATCACACTTATAAAAATTAAAGCACACTTGCATGAAAGAAAATAAAATAAATCAAACTATGTTACAGTTGTATGCAAATCATGGTTGATGAGGATCCTTCCATTCCTCAATAAGCACACAAGAACAACTATCACATCTTAAGAATCAAACAACACTCATAACTCATGATTTGCGGAAAATGATGTCATTCATGCTGAATGAACAATCATAAATCTGATGATAATGAATAAAATGACAACTATTAGCTTCCTTTTAAGGATGCTCCTCCTATTTATACATGAATTAGGGATATCTTCTCAATAAATGTAAATCCCTTAAATATCTACTAGATCCATACTTGTCTCAACTTATCCATAAATACTAGATACAAATACGATGACTCATAAGGATTTCCATGATATTTCTCCTTGGAATGATCCACCTCTCGAGTTGAAATTCGAATTTGATCTTAGGAGGCCACATAATGGTGCCTTGGAAGCTTCAAAATGATCGACACATGTCACAAAATTCATAACACACACACACACACACACACACACACACACACACACACACACACACACACATATAAATGAAACCATGTTAATTTCCTAGTTTTTAATCATGAATTCACTTTAAATACATCAAATAAATAACTTTGGAACACAAGGATCCTAACCCATATAATCATAAAGATGGTTACTTAATGTAGGGTTTTAGGCTAGATAGTTATGAAATGAGGGCTAAATGGTTTATGAAAGGATGGAAATATGGATGAATATGGAAGACAATTTTGAGACTCAACATACCCCCCAACTGAAGTTGTTGCATGTCCTCGTGCAACTATTGCATTAATTCATTTATCCATAAGTTGATTTTTTTTTAATGCTTTGCTTCTTTATGAGATTTTGCTTGTATGGATTCTGTTAGCCTCCTGGTGCAACAGGTTACTCATATTTCATGATTGACATTTTTACAGGCCAAATATGTCATACTTTGCATGCTGCAATGCTCCATATTTGCTGACAGACACCAAAGAAAGAGGCCATGAAAGAGTGCTAGTCAAAAGTTCATCTGCTGCATTCTTGTTTTGAAGAGTTATTCCATTTTTGTAAAGTTTTTATCTAAAGGGAGGTCCAAACAGCTTAATCTTGGTCTCCCTAGGTTCCAATTTCCTGTTTTAGAATATAGAGAATGAAAAATCTGTCCAAATAGATTAATCTTGGCAGATTCTTAGATAGGTAGAGAATCAAAGGAGCCCAACTGCTTAATATGGGCCCTTGGAAGAAATAAGGGTAGTTTGTAGATAGGAAGACATAAAAAGAAAAAGTGGAAAAGCTGGGTCTGCAAGTCTAAGTGCACCCAAACCAAAAAGAAGAAAAAATGTTAGGCAAGTAAGCTGGGTAGGTAGTTTTGAGGTTGCGGAATGTTGATTTGTGATCAATTTCATGTTTCAAGTATCATATATACTCAGGTCACAATCATCAGGCAGTTTCATATGGAGGAGCTCAAATCAGGCATAACTAACTTCCCCTTCTTCTTCTTCCCTAATTCATTCACTAACTTCCCCAAAAGAGGTCAAGATCTGCTTGATATCTCTTAGTTTTATCATTCTCGATGTCATTAGCCTTGGTAAAGATCTGCTTTACTCAAGCAGGGTTCATACTTTCTCTACAAAAGTTCTATTCCCCCTTCACAACCTAAGATCTCCCAAACTTAGCGCTTTCTTATCATTTTCATATTAACTCTTGACATTAGTATATAAATCCCTATATATTTCCCCTTCCCCCTATTAAAACTATGTTAATAATTCCCCTATGTAAATATCCCCTTCCTCTGGTTGAAATATAACCATAAATATCTCCTTGGGAATTACTAAGTCACCTGGACCTTAGTAAGAGCCCCCATCATCTGCATAATTCTCCTTCCCTAGTGTTTGGACTCCTTCCAAAACACATAGAGCCCATCTCCAAATGCATAAACCAACCCCCTCCGCGCATTTTCTTTGGAAATTATTAATATTTGGTTAATAAAAAACTAACGCGCCAAAACACATCACACCGTTTCCTAAAGTCTAAACCCACCCGCGCCGCGAAAAATTAAAAATTAACGCGTGCGCACTTGTACTAAACTCCGTGCTTCTTCGCCTCTTGTCCACCATCCAATCGCCTCCCCCATATCTGACGGTTGTTACTCATATTGGGTGCCCTCTTGTATGGGTACGTTAGCACCCGATGTCCGACAGTTTTACCGTCGTACACCGGGACAGCTGGCGGCTTCCCATTGCATCGGGCCGCCCCTGACCAAAACCACCTCCGTACCAAAGGCGGTCCGATGAACTCCAAAACTGCCCTCCCCTCGCGTAACAAGAATGCCACCTCACCCCTCCACGTCGCCGCCACCTCACCCCTCCCCACCTGTGCTTGGCCTACGTCATCTTGCCACGTGTCCCTGCCACGTCAACTTCCTGATGTCAGCATGTTGACGTCACATTCGTACCAGAGGACCCCACTGCTGACGTCATCCGCCGTACCGCTGACGTCAGCAGCCAAAAAACGGAAAAACGCGCAAGCGCGAAAGTCAAGCTTCGGAGCTCTGGAATGAAAAACAGAGGCAGTTTTCGATGTGCGATTAGCGCGAAGAACTAATCACGCATCGCTACGGGAAATAGGCCAAAGAGGAGAATCTTTAGGGAACCTTTTGATTCCTCGGCCATTTTTGCACCGAAAAGGCCCAAAAAAGCCCGATTTTACAGTTTTGAACGCATCAAAGGACAGAGAGAGACCAGGATCAGAGGTTAAAGAGTATCAGATCAAATATGCAGCTAAAAACCATGTCAAAGAGTATCAGGAAGCGGCGGAGACCATCAATGTAGCGGCAAAGTGTATCAGGAAAAATCTTTCAGCGGCCCGAAAGCAGGTGAAAATTAAAGACTCTCCAACAAAGTCAAAGAAAACATGTGAAGACATTTAAAGTTTCAAATCTCAGTGACTGCACATTAACTCTCATAAAGATCGGTGGATCAAAACTCAATGCACAGTTATTACAGAACCACTGCATCAAGTCACAGAGGACACCACATCAACTCACTTTGATCTAGCTACCTCTGGCACAACCCAAAAAGGACTTACTTGCATTTAATTCCAGCATAGATTAGGTTTTAAAAAGCTTTCCCACAGACCTGTTTAGGTCAGTTGTAATAAATACTTTTAGATATTTTACCTATATATACCACCCTGAAAAATGTAATAGGGGTTGGTTGGTGATTTGATCTGAGAGGTTTTGATTGTTCGCCCGAGCAGAGACTCGCACTGTATATGTGATAATTTTCTATAATCAAAGATTGCTTGAGAGTTTCGGAGAATGAGCTGTGCACTGTGTTAACTTGGCCGAGGAGTGATTGTGGAATTCCTGTGCTTCTACAGGGTTCAATAAGTGTTTCTTTAACTCTGTTTAGTTTTTATGTTTATGTTATCATCAATCCACCATCTAAATTGCAGAAAAGAAGAATAGTTTAGGATTTGCTTGGCTGCACCCTAGGCTCAATTTCTGCAGTTTCTTCATGTTTTCATCAGGAATAGTTATGAACATGCATACTTAAATGATCTTTTTTACGATGTTTCTTCCACATATGAATGCTAGTTTAGGAATTCTTAACTGCTCATAGATAACCATTCATTCACCTCTTTCCCTGTTAGTTAATGAAATATTCTTGATTGCCTTTCATCTCTGACTTTCATCCCATCTTTTCAGCAAATCGGTATTGTTTCATGTGTAGCTATCCTGCTCTATAATCCTCTTGTGACCAAGAAAACGCAACAACAAGCCTTAATCCATGACTCCATGCCCAATGGTTTGAAACTTATCACACTATCCCTTGCCTCTCTGCTTGAAAGCAATTTCCTTCCATTCAAACTCCATCCAATCTTAAACGAAACTCACTGAACCCAATAGCTAGCCTAAAATCTTCATCAACAAAGCTAAATCATTAAGAGAGAGCCCTCTCTGATTGCAGGTGGGCTAGAACCTGCAATCCAAAGATTGGTTTGTGGTTACCTCGGCCGTATCCCTTCAGGAGCCAAGGGACAACCTGAGTGATAACATAATGGCGACTCCACTGGGGACCTCCTCATATAATCTCACAAAACCAGTCTGCAACCCCACAGAGGAAGAAACTGACCTTTAAGAATTTCGGTGAACCTGTGTTTTAGAAAAATTCCCAAAAAACAGATAAGAAGCTGGCTCCTAAAAAGCAAACACGATATACAAGATCCAATCCTGATCCTAATCACCCAGCTGCTTTTGAAAATCCGAACTTAATCCCTAAGATCATTAGAAAACAAAAGCAAAAAGAAGACCCCACCGCTTCTAGTCCTGAAACAGTCCAGCCAAGCGGTGTTCCAACCCTTGTTAAAGTTTTGTTCCGTTCAAACCCTTCTTTCCCTTGTTCATCATCCACTTCTCCAAGCAACTCTTCTACACCTCCACCCTTTACTCATACTACCACTACTACTCCTTCTACCCAAGTTGTTCCTGTTATCCCAGTTGCCCTTGTTGTTCCACTCATCCCTGTCAACATGGCTAATAGATATGCACCTTTAAACTTACCTGCAAATCCCAGGGCTATGCCTCAGGATTATCAGACCAAAATAACATATTTTGATGGCACAAGTGCCTGCACAGCCCTCCAGCATACAAAGAAAATGCAGGATTACTTTGAGAGTTATGAAATCGATGATGATAGTGTGAGAATGAAAATTTTTGTTCAAAGTCTAACATGCGCCGTTAGGACTTGGTTTAGAGCATTTTCAGCCACTTCCATAGGAGACCCAGAAGCCTTATACCAGTCGTTTATCAACGGATGGGAGAAAAATAAAGACCCCCTGCACATACTATCTGAGTATGATAACATCAAAAGAGGCCCTCAAGAGACTGTCTTGGACTACTGTGCAAGATTTAATAATGTTTATAATGCAATACCACAGAATCTAAGACCTCCACCTGACCTTGCGTTGTACAAATTCCCTGATGGTTTTGATGCCGAAATGGCTTATCAGTTAAGGGAAAGAGCCCCCCGAAGCCTTGCAGAAATGCAAAATGTCGCGGTTAGTGTGCAGGCAAATTTAATTGCCAAAAGGAACATAGCCAGAATTGAGAGAAGAGCAACCTTCAAGGAAGAACCTTCAGCCTTCGATCAGAAGCTAGATGCCATTAACAGTGGCATCCATAGGCTGGGAGACAGAGTAGAAAATGTCGAGAGGAAAACTTCATGGGAAGGACAACAACCCAATGCCATAAGGAATCCAAATTTCAGAAAAACCCAAAACCCAAACACTGGAAGGGCTAGTCCCGACCATGATATTAGGCCTCCTTTCCAAGAAAATTATGCAAAATCATCCACATCCAGTGAGCCAACGGATGAGACTCACATGAATTTGTTAGATTCAAAAAATGAGCAACATACTTTCCTTACTCAAGAAGACCAAGACCATCATGACATAAACCAATTTCAAATTAAGTCCGGTGAGTCTTTTGATTTCAAACAAGGTTATGACACTGCTGTATATGAGGTACACAAACAATATAAGTTGAGAACAAGGACCATTGATGTCCCTGCACCTAACAAAACAAAGGACAGCAAACAACTCAACAAAATTAAAGACAAGGTCACCATAACTCAACCAGTTAATAGTTCTGTCCCAAACCCGCACAAAGTGACTGTAGAAGACATAACAGACATGCAGCCTCCTGTTGACTAGCCTCTACCTCCTTCTTCCTCAAAAGAAAAGGAGAGCAGAATTCCCAAAAATCTCCCCAAAGCAGACATACCACAAGCTGTCATTCATCATAATGCAGACATTCAACAAGAAAACACAGAAAACATTTTTGACAAGGAAAAAACTGTTGCTGCGAATGCAAGGATTCCGCTGGAGAA
Source organism: Pinus taeda (assembly GCA_000404065.3). Classification (NCBI taxonomy): domain Eukaryota; kingdom Viridiplantae; phylum Streptophyta; class Pinopsida; order Pinales; family Pinaceae; genus Pinus; species Pinus taeda. The sequence continues at coordinate 217,519 of APFE031205801.1, forward strand.
ACCATTTAACTTAGAAACATAGATTGGCAAACTTAAAATATCTATCCCCTTCTCTGAACTTGCCAAGCATGATGTCTATAGGCAACAAATTCAAAGGTCACTTCAACTGCCACAGGTCAGGGATGATGTAAATGTTTTAGATGATACCCCTGAGCTGCTATTTGGTCCAGAAGTTAGGGAAATCCACATATGGACCTGTTCCACCCTTTTATGTCAGCCTGCACATACATGATAAAATCTTGCACAATGCTATGTTTGACTCAGGTGCCTCACATAACCTTATGCCCAAAGCTGTGATGGAAAAGCTAAACCTTGATGTCACAAGACCTTACAAAGATCTATATTCCTTTGACTCTAGTCAAGTCAAATGTTTAGGCTTAATCAAAGACCTTTGTGTGTCTTTAGTCCAATTTCCCAACAAGACAATCCTAATGGACGTAGTAGTTGCTGACATTCCCGCAAAGTATGGTATGCTCCTATCAAGATCATGGGGAGCAAAACTGCAAGGATCCCTTCAACTCGACCTCTCTTATGCCACTATATCTGTCTTTGGGCAACCAAAGAGACTCTACAGGGAAACACTGATGAAGTATGTGGTGAGTAGTGAGGAAAAGCCCCAAAATTTTCCAATTTACGCAATCCATTCTGATATGGATTCTTTTATTTTATTCAATGATGAAACAAATCTTTTAACTGATGAGAAGCCTTCAGCCTTAGAGCAAGAAACATGCATCAATGAGGAATCGGTTGCCAATACCCATGAAATTGTCACAACAGTCAAGGAAACTAGCAAACAAGAAGAACCTCCCGAAATAGAAAATGTAAATCTTCCCAACCTTCAAATAACTGAAGCTCTTGACACCAATCATAAACAGGAAATTACATGGTATCTAGAGTTTGATGGTTATGTCAACAAGTTAGGAGCAGGGGCAGGGGTGTGGATTCACAATACACATGACAATCACGCAGAAGGCCATGCCTATAGGTTAAATTTTAGATGTACTAATAACATGGCAGAGTATGAGGCTCTCCTCTTAGGCCTTAAATTGCTCAAAGCCCTAGGAGCTGCAAAAGTGTCCATTCTATGTCACTCTGATTTAATCATACAACAAATGAAAGGTAACTTTGTTACCAATGACAATAGAATGAGAGCTTATAGGACTGCTGCCACAAAAATACTCAGGGCTTTCAATGAATCCAAGCTTGCCAAAATTTCAAGAGATCATAATATTCATGCTCACAGCCTAGCAACCTTTGCTAGTACATTCAAGCTTCCTTTTGAGCCAAACCACCATTTCACTACTGAGATAAAACATAGACCCTCGGTCCCTAACAATGTTAAAGATTGGCAAGTGTTTCAAAATGATGCCCAGATTAACAATTTCCTCACTCTTGAGGGCGAATTTTCGAATACGAATATTGATATGGATGCCATAAATGATTCCCAACAGCTAACAGAAGAATATCAGCAGGCTGTAACAGCTGCAACAGCTAAACAAATTCTCAAGCCAACTGTTTTTGACAAGGCAAACATACAAAAGCTGAGAAATATGCATTTAGAAGAAACAACCAAAACTGAGGATGAGTTCATTGACCTAAAGGATAACTTTTTGCCTGCTGGACTGACTCCATTAGAAGACATGTTTGATAATAATGATGTGCCCAAGAAACCTAAAATGGAGCCTATAAATGCAGCTATTGAAGAACATAACATAGGAACAGTAGACAAGCCTAAAGTGATTAAATTATCCAAAAATCTTCCTCTTGATCAAAAACCAAAATATGTCGATCTGTTCAAACAATTCCAAGATGTATTCGCTTGGAGTTATGAGGACTTGAAGTCCTATGACACCTCAGTAATTCAACACACCATTCCCTTAAAGCCAAATCAAAAACCATTCAAACAGAAACTTAGAAGAATCAACCCCATGCTTCTTCCTCTCATTGAGAAAGAAATAAAGAAAATGTTTGAAGTAGGTATCATTGCACCCGTCGGATTTTCTAAATGGGTGTCCAACTTAGTTCCCACAAGAAAGAAAATAGGAGAGATCATACTGTGTGTAGACTTGAGAAATTTAAACCAGGTCTCTCTAAAAGACCACTACCCTCTGCCCAAAATGGACCATATCTTACAAAGAGTAGTGGGTTCCTCTAGAATTTCTTTACTAGATGGATATTCAGGATTTAATTAGATACTTGTTCATCCGGATGACCAAGACAAGACAGCCTTTACCACACCGTGGGGAACATTTAAATATGTTAAAATGCCTTTCGGGCTAAAGAACGCTGGTGCTACCTTTCAAAGGGCAATGGATATTGCATTTTCCAAGGAGATACATGACTTACTTGTTGTTTACCTTGATGAACTAACCCCTTTCTCCAAATCTGACCAAGAGCACCTTAAGCATCTAAGGCAAATTTTCATGACATGTAGGAAATATGGAATTTATTTGAACCCTAAGAAGTCTCTGTTTGCCCTTGAGGAAGGCAAGCTCCTAGGCCATATCATATCAAAAGATGGGATTAGAATTGATCCTGAACGAATTCAAGCTATTCTCCAAATTCCATATCCAAGAAACATAAAAGAGCTACAAGCATTCCTTGGAAAGATCAATTTCCTAAGGAGATTTATCCCAAACCTAGCCGAGCTAATAAGGCTATTGAGAAATATGTTAAAGAAGGATGCAAAGGTAAAATCGTCTCTCGAGACCAAACAATATTTTGAGAGCATCAGAACTGCCTTGACTCAAACGCCTATCCTCACCAGCTCGCAATTCGACAAAGATTTTATCATTTTTTCCTTTGCATCTGAGCACACCATAGCTGCTGTTCTTTTGCAAAAAGATGATCAAGGTAATGAAAAGCCAATTGCTTTCTTCAGCCGAGCTTTAAGAGATGCATCCTTGAAATATCAAATCATGGAAAAGCAGGCTTATGCCCTGGTAAAGGCCATCAAAGATTTCAGAATTTACATCTTATACTCCCATGTGATCGCCTATGTCCCAAACTCTGTCGTAAAAGATATATTAACCCAGGAGGGACTAGAAGGCAAAAGGGGCAAGTGGATTGCCATCATTCTTGAATATGACATTGAGTTAAAACCTACCAAGCTGATAAAAGGACAAGGGTTAGCCAAACTAATGTTCGAAACAAATTTCCAAGCCTTAGACATTAATCAACTGGACAATGAACCGGAGCTGGCGACTCCACAGATCAGTGAAACCTTTTTGCAATCCCCATGGTATGATGATATTTTCTTTGTATTGTTAAACCTGTGTGCTCCCCCAGATTGTCCAGGACCAAGAAAAGATTTTTAGGGATGAAATCATCAAAGTTTTATGTCATAGATGGTTCTTTGTTTTGGAAATATCATGAAGGTATTTTGCTTAATTGTTTGACTTTGAATGAAACTAACAGCATCATGAAAGAATTCCATGCAGGGGACTGTGGAGGACACTTATATTGGAAGTCCACTGCTGACAAGATTTTAAGGGCTGGTTATTATTGGCCCTCTTTATTTGCAGATGTCAAGAAGTTTGTTGTTTCATGTCACAAATGCCAAATCTTTGAAGGGAAAAGAAAATTGTTGTCTTTGCCCCTTAAGCCCATTTCAACCGAGAAGCCTTTTCAACAATGGGGTCTCGACTTCATTGGAGAAATTCATCCCTCTTCCTCAGGCCAGTACAAGTGGATTCGAACAGCCACTGATTATTTCACTAAGTGGATTGAAGCCATCCCATGTAGACAAGCCAATGACTCCACCATCATCCAATTCCTTGAGAGCAATATCCATTCCAGATTTGGCTGCCCTGAGAAAATCATCACTGACAACGCTGCTGCCTTCAAATCCAAAAAGATGATCAACTTCTGCCATAAATTCCACATTACCTTGGGCCATTCCACAGCTTACTACCCTCAAGGTAATGGCTTGGCTGAATCATCCAACAAAAGCCTCATCAATATCATAAAGAAACTGTTAGAGGAAAACAAAAAGAACTAGCATAGGAAGCTCACAAATGCTCTGTGGGCAGACAGACTTTCAACCAAGAAATCAATTGGGATGAGCCCTTATGAGCTAGTATATGGCATGGAAGCCAGATTTCCTTCATCTCTGGGAATTCCTACTATCAAACTGTTACAGGAGATTCAGGCTGAAAAAAATGACATGCAGAGAAGAGTTAATCAGACCATTCACCTCCAACAAACCAGAGAGAAAGTCTATGACAGAGCTCAAATGCTGCAAGAGAAGCTCAAAAAGATGTTTGATAAGAAAGCTAAAGCAGAGGATTTCTGGGTTGGCAGCAAAGTTCTTAGGTGGGATTCACGAAGAGAGGACAAGGGAAAACATGCAAAATTCGACTTTCTGTGGAAAGGTCCATACATTATCAACGCTGTGCAAGGCAATAACACATATTTTCTCAAATATTTGGATGGCAGCACAGCTGAAGAAGGCTCTGTTAATGGTCGAATGCTAAAACACTACAATGATCCCTTTTGATTGAAAAGAACAGGCGTGTTTTTTTTTGTACATAAAATGTTTGTATATATCAACACTTTAATTTATTTTGTAACAGTCCAGATGCTGAAGCACGCAGAAGAAAGCAGGAAGTGCTACATAATTTACTAGCAAATCAGTTGAGGGAAAGTGCTGTGTGTGGTCCAAAAGTTCAAATCAATCCAACAGCCAGCACTAAAAGTTTTCAAATGCACAGCAACAACAAAAGATCAAGGCAATCTAACCTGTTGTTCTTGGCTTCTCACAAGGAGAAAGCCATCCCCAAGTGGAGCCACTGTTAGCCTCTTGCTGCAGCAGGTTACTCATATTTCATGATTGACATTTTTACAGGCCAAATATATCATACTTTGCATGCTGCAATGCTCCATATTTGCTGACAGACACCAAAGAAAGAGGCCATGAAAGAGTGCTAGTCAAAAGTTCATCTGCTGCATTCTTGTTTTGAAGAGTTATTCCATTTTTGTAAAGTTTTATCTAAAGGGAGGTCCAAACAGCTTAATCTTAGTCTCCCTAGGTTTCAATTTCCTGTTTTAGAATATAGAGAATGAAAAATCTGTCCAAACAGCTTAATCTTGGCAGATTCTTAGATAGGTAGAGAATTAAAAGAGCCCAACTGCTTAATATGGGCCCTTGGAAGAAATAAGGGTAGTTTGTAGATAGGAAGACATAAAAAGAAAAAGTGGAAAAGCTGGGTTTGCAAGTCTAAGTGCACCCAAACCAAAAAGAAGAAAAAATGTTAGGTAAGTAGGCTGGGTAGGTAGTTTTGAGGTTGCGGAATGTTGATTTGTGATCAATTTCATGTTTTCAAGTATCATATATACTCAGGTCAGAATCATCAGGCAGTTTCATATGGAGGAGCTCAAATCAGGCATAACTAACTTCCCCTTCTTCTTCTTCCCTAATTCATTCACTAACTTCCCCAAAAGAGGTCAAGATCTACTTGATATCTCTTAGTTTCATCATTCTCCATGTCATTAGCCTTGGTAAAGATCTGCTTTATTCAAGGAGGGTTCATACTTTCTTTACAAAAGTTCTATTTCCCCTTCACAGCCTAAGATCTCCCAAACTTAGCGCTTTCTTATCATTTTCATATTAACTCTTGAAATTATTATATAAATCCCTATATATTTCCCCTTCCCCCTATTAAAACTATGTTAATAATTCCCCTATGTAAATATCCCCTTCCTTTGGTTGAAATATAACCATAAATATCTCCTTGGGAATTACTAAGTCACCTGGACCTTAGTAAGAGCCCCCATCATCTACATAATTCTCCTTCCCTAGTGATTGGACTCCTTCCAAAACACATAGAGCCCCTCTCCAAATGCATAAACCAACCCCCTCCGCGCATTTTCTTTGGAAATTATTAATATTTGGTTAATAAAAAACCAACGCGCCAAAACACATCACACCGTTTCCTAAAGTCTAAAACCACCCGCGCTGCGAAAAAATAAAAATTAATGCGCGCGCACTTCTACTAAACTCCGTGCTTCTTCACCTCTTGTCCACCGTTCGATCACCTCCCCCAGATCTGACGGATGTTACTCATATCGGGCACCCTCTTGTATGGGTGCGTTAGCACCCGATGTCCAACGGTTTTACCGTCATACACCGAGAGAGCTGGCGGCTTCCCATTGCATCGGGCCGCCCTTGACCAAAACCACCTCCGTACCAAAGGCGGTCCGATGAACTCCAAAACCGCCCTCCCCTCGCGTAACAGGAATGCCACCTCACCCCTCCACGTCGCTGCCACCTCATCCCTCCCCACCTGTGCCTGGCCTACATCATCCTGCCACGTGTCCCTGCCACGTCACCCCGCCGTACTGCCACGTCACCTTGCTGACGTCAGCATGTTGACGTCACATCCGTACCAGAGGACCCCACTGTTGACGTCATGCTGACGTCATTCGTCGTACCGCTGACGTCAGCAGCCAAAAAACGGAAAAACGCGCAAGCGCGAAAGTCAAGCTTCGAAGCTCTGGAATGAAAAACAGAGGCAGTTTTCGATGCACGATTAGCGCTTTGCGCTAATCGCGCATCGCTACGGGAAATAGGCCAAAGAGGAGAATCTTTAGGGAATCTTTTGATTCCTTAGCCATTTTTGCACCGAAAAGGCCCGAAAAAGCCCGATTTTGCAGTTTTGAACGCATCAAAGGACAGAGAGAGACCAGTATCAGAGGTTAAAGAGTATCAGATCAAATATGTAGCTAAAAACCATGTCAAAGAGTATCAGGAAGTGGCAGAGACCATCAATGTAGCAGCAAAGTGTATCAGGAAAAATCTTTCAGCGGCCCGAAAGCAGGTGAAAATTAACGACTCTCCGACAAAGTCAAAGAAAACAGGTGAAGACATTTAAAGTTTCAAATCTCAGTGACTGCACATTAACTCTCATAAAGATCGGTGGATCAAAACTCAATGCACAGTTATTACAGAACCACTGCACCAAGTCACAGAGGACACCACATCAACTCACTTTGATCCAGCTGCCTCTGGCGCAGCCCAAAAAGGACTTACTTGCATTTAATTCCAGCATAGATTAGGTTTTAAAAAGCTTTCCCACAGACCTATTTAGGTCAGTTGTAATAAATACTTCTAGATATTTTACCTATATATACCACCCTGAAAAATGTAATAGGGGTTGGTTGGTGATTTGATCTGAGAGGTTTTGATTGTTCGCCCGAGCAGAGACTCGCACTGTATATGTGATAATTTTCTATAATCAAATATTGCTTGAGAGTTTCGGAGAATGAGCTGTGCACTATGTTAACTTGGCTGAGGAGTGATTGTGGAATTCCTGTGCTTCTACATGGTTCAATAAGTGTTTCTTTAATTCTGTTTAGTTTTTATGTTTATGTTATCATCAATCCACCATCTAAATTGCAGAAAAGAAGAATAGTTTAGGATTTGCTTGGCTGCACCCTAGGCTCAATTTCTGCAATTTCTTCATGTTTTCATTAGGAATAGTTATGAACATGCATACTTAAATGATCTTGTTTATGCTTTTTCTTCCACATATGAATGCTAGTTTAGGAATTCTTAACTGCTCCTAGATAACCATTCATTCACCTCTTTCCCTGTTAGTTAATGAAAGATTCTTGATTGCCTTTCATCTCTGACTTTCATCCCATCTTTTCAGCAAATCGGTATTGTTTCATGTTTAGCTATCCTGCTCTATAATCCTCTTGTGACCAAGAAAACGCAATAGCAAGCCTTAATCCATGACTCCATGCCCTATGGTTTGAAACTTATCACACTACCCCTTTCCTCTCTGCTTGAAAGCAATTTCCTTCCTTTCAAACTCCATCCAATCTTAAACGAAACTCACTGAACCCAATAGCTAGCCTAAAATCTTCATCAACAAAGCTAAATCATTAAGAGAGAGCCCTCTCTGATTGCAGGTGGGCTAGAACCTGCAATCGAAAGATTGGTTTGTGGTTACCTCAGCCATATCCCTTCAGGAGCCAAGGGACAACCTGAGTGATAACAGATTCTCTGCAAACTTTGGATCATCATTTTTTCTTTTGCATAGTGTACTACGTTTGATTGTAACATATATTTTTGATGGTTGGTTCTTGTGTGACAACTGAAACTTTGAGCATTTGTTCCTGTGTAACAATGTTTTTTATTTTTTTGTTGCATCAAAGTTCGTGAAAACACTGAGAATTTTCTTTTCGAGTCCTATAATAACTATCAATGTGTTATCACTGTAAAACTTCCTTAAAAAATTTGGACAACTTACATGGTTTCTCAACTCTTGTATCAGTCATGGTGAAGTCATGGTGAAGTCATTTTTATGTTTTAGAGTCTAATTCATAGGGTTAGAGTCTCATGTCAATATTCAAATAAGGTTTCATAGCCTCATTCCATGCCCTAAAAGCCTCACCATGTGTTTTGACATCAGTTTGATTCCAAAGGATTCATGTTAGTCTTGGTCGATTCTTTCCATGGTTGTTTCCGTGTCTAAGATCTATAAAAGAGTCTTGTTGGTATGGTCAAATAGGGTCAACACTCCGTTCTTTCCCATCACTGGTCCCACATCACCTAAAATTCGATGTGTCAAAATTTTGTCAAGGTTTTCATAGTTAAAAACTCACTCTAAGTGTTTTCGCAACGCGCTACGAAACCCCTGTAGCAGCCTATTTTAGCAGAGAAAAACTGTTTTTACTAGTCAACTTACAGAAGCTTTCCTGAGCAGCTGAGAACTCCATTTTGCAAACTGAAAGAGGTTTTTCTTCCTAACATGATGCACTACAAAAAAATCTTTCATTTTCTTCAAATCCATTCTGAGGTGGGAGAAATGAAAGACTAAACTTGCGCTACAAAACTGTTGTAGGTGCAAGTTTTTCACAGGCATATTTCTCTGTTTTACACCGGTTTTTCAAAGGCATCTTCTGGGAGGTAGGGACGGTGTTTCAAAAAAAAAAGAGAGGTTTTTGTTCATCACGGATCGGTTCACAAAAACATCCTTCAGGTTCCTCAAATACATCATGAGCTGGGAGAAATGAAGGACCAAACTTGCGCTACCAAACTGCTGTAGGTGCAGTTTTTCAAGATCAAAGTTTCCTGTTTTACACGTCTTCTTCAAGGATCGATTCTGGACAGCTGGAGAAGTATTTTACAAAACCAAGAGAGGTTTTTTTTCTAGACATCCTGGAATATAAAATCCTCCTTCAGTTTCGAAAATGTGTCATGGATGAAGAGATAAAGGCTCTGTCGCACGTGCCATTTTCAGGGATCCTAAACCTAAAAACAGGGAAACATGTTTCCTAATTTCTAGGGTTTGCCTTCAACAGTCAGATGACCACGTGGGAGGCTTCATAAAGTTCGATTTCATGGAGTGTTAGGTGTCAAAGAATGCTTTAAATGTTTAGATATGGTTGTTGTAATCATAATAAGGAGTTACACTCCTAGTTGTATTAGGTCCCTAGGACTCCTAGTTAGGTGTCATTTGCATTTAATAGTTAGTTTTAAGTATCATTAGGTGTCATAGTAGGATGAATTCGAATTTCCCTCATGCTTGAGGAGGAATCCAAGTTATGTAAAGAGCTATATATATAGCTAAAGGATCAATGTACTCAGGGTTGGAAATTTTATGAGAAAGCTTGTATTTGGCTTATGTAAGACTCAGTTTCAGTAACACATGTTTGGCTTTACTTCTCAGGATTCATGAGGGATTTGTTATGTTCAAAATATATGTGTTTGTCCTTTTCTTAATTGTTGCAGTGTTATGGATGTATAATCACTCAGAATTCACTGAATGTGCTCTGACTTCCTGTATACATTTATAAACTGTGTGGTCCTATATGAGTTTATGTTCTGAATATTTAAATGTTGAATGCCCTGACTTCCATGTAAGGTTGAGTCCATTGTTATATTGAGGTGTTGTTGACTCCATAAGCCCAATGGATAGCTGTTAAATGTGTTTCCACCATTTATATTTCTCAGAGTTGTTCTATTAGAGTTAGCCATATGAATCTTTAATCAAAATCATTAACCCATCTAGAGAGAGCCCTCTCAGGTTGAGGAGGCTAAGCCTCAGCCTAAAGTAGGTTTGAAACAGTTACTTGAAGTCTTCCTGGTCTGCAACCTTCCAGGGTATGATTTTGAGATAACATTTTGGTGCGTCTGCCGGGAGCCTGAAGTCTATTCATTCCCGAAATCAAGAGGCTGAACTTCTGAAGGTAGCAAGAGCTCAGACATCATTTTGAGGCTGCAAAACTACCTTGGCGACTCCACACATCAAATAACAAATTGGAAGGTGACTCCACTGCTATAAGATCATTAGCTTGATGAAGTTTCAAGATGAGTTCCACTGCAAGAATGAATGCCAGGTATGCTCCTATGAATCGGTCTCATATCCCTGGTTTTCCAAATCCTATGCCAAAGGTTGATTGGTTAGAGGATTTTCCAATATTCAAAGATGAAAAGAAAGACAATGTTGCTCTTCATTTGGTTAGGTTCCATATGCATGTACGCAGTCTTAAGGTTCAGTTCCCTGAAGATTGTCTTATGAAAATGTTTATGACCACTTTAGAAGGAAAAGCATGGTCTTGGTACAAAAGTTTGGAAAATGGTTCATTATATTCTCTTGCTAATTTCCATGATGCATTCTATGACATGTATAAAGAGTGTCATCCCTCCTTATTGCTGGTCAAAGATTGTTGTAAACATTCTATGGGTTTTATTCAATATTTAGAGGATTGTTATGATGATGATGAATTTATGGATGAAGAAATTTTAGAGGCCCTTCATAACAATGCATTTCAACACCAAGAAGAAAGTATAACATCCCATGAAATGCAGCATGAAGATCAGCAGGGGTTTACTTATGAAAACCATATTACATCCTCTGAGATTGATGTAGAGATGCAGCAGACTTGTCAGTCTTCAGATCATTATCAAAATGAACATGATTACAAACACCAAGAAGAAATGTTGGAAGAAATTTTTTATGACCCTCAGGAAGAGGAAAAGATTGTTCATTTTTGTAATTTCTTGCAGCAGCCTACACCAAAGAATGATGATAATAAGGAGGAAAATTCCATTGTTTGTTGGAATGATTCAGAAAAGCAGTTGGATAGCTTGTCAAATAGAAAATTGGATAGCACATCAAAGGGGTCTTGTGTGGTTGAGAATCAGTTGTCTAAAGAGATAGAATGTTATGATGATTATCAAACTAACCATGTGTTTTTTGACCCTATAGCTGACTACTTGGAAAAGATTTACTGTTCAGGCTTCCAATTATATGTTCATCTTGAAGAACAATTACACCTCATGCTTCCTTGGTTATTTCAGTATCTGGTTTATTTATGCTTCAAGCACAGTAAGGAGATCCAAGTTTCAGATCAGATTGATGATTGTCTTCATTGGAAGTTTCACGTTCCTTGAGCTACAATTGGAAAATGCAGCTGATAGGGTAGGTAGGAATGTGCAAATAAGCTCAGGGTAGGTTGACTAAGCATCTGTTACAGTAGGTGCAGTTTGAATTCTTCATTAAGAAATCATTAAAGACTTGGGGAGAAAATTGGAAAGAGGTTCAGAGTTTTATTCTAGAGGATGGATAGCGGCACTGGAGCTACAAGTTCTTAGTATACCACAAGGGCACACTATCCCTAGTGGAGCCACTGTTATCACCCTAAAATCTTTGTCTCTAAGCTTTGG
>APFE031205805.1:0-19209 GCA_000404065.3 Pinus taeda
TAAAGAAAATAGGAGTAATTATTTAAATGGTCGGCTTACTCAGCAACCCTCCTTAAACCCTATTTATCTTCCGCTTTTCTCCTCTCTGTAATACAAGTCCTGATGATGAGTCTTGGTATAGGCTCGAAACGTCGACAAAAACAATGAAGAACACTGTGGATTTTCTGAATCCTATTTCTCAAAAACATATAATTTGCTAGTCCTCCTTTCTCCCTGCGTGTCATTCCAAGCTATGGAGAATGAGACTAAGAGGAGGAAGAATTTGGAGAAGTTGATTAAAGTGAAGGTGCAAACAATAAGTGATATAACCCCAAGTAAAAGTAAGGTGATAAGAGCATTAGCATGGTGCAAGAATGTATATTTCAAACCATAAACAAGGGGATGAGGATGATACCCTAATTGAACCCCATGATGAAATGGTATTTATATTATGGCAATAAATCATGTAGATGCACTAAGAAAATGATGGCCAATGTAGACTCTTGTACAAAATTCTCATTGAATGGAGGTGTTCAATTGTTATGAGGGTATCCATGAAGTCCCCAAGCCACCACTTCACTACAGGACATACAAATTAAATCTAAAGTGCGACAAAGGTTGTAAATGTCCAACTAAGTGCAAAAACCTATAACACAAAATGGAGGAGTACAACCTCAAAGAGGGGAGTAGAAAATCTAAAGGGAAGTGGATAAATGTGTCCCTAAGGGTGCGCAGGGTCTCCCAAGAGGAGTTGAAAATTCAAGGCGAGGAAAAAGAACCCTAAACTAAGATAAGTATGCCAAAATTATTGAAAAGGGAAAAGAAAAATGAGCCAATAGGTGAATGTATAAGTTTTTAGTAAAAAGTGTTATCTATTATGTGGAAAATAGACAAAAAATAAACTCTCTTTTCCATAAGAAACTAACAAACTATTGTGAAATGATGAAACATAACCTCATGATTGAGAATAACAATGTAGAATGATCTACAAATTTGAATCTCGAAGGAAACAAAGGGCAAGAAAACCCAAAAAGGAAAAAGACCTTAAATTGAAAGGCAACGGATGAGAGTTTGACCCTTTAAACAAAATGAAATGGCACTCAAGCCCCACCAAATAGTGGGCCCATTAATAAGTGCCAATGCTAAAATAAGGGAAGGTATCCTTCATTTCATGAATTTAATTAATTTGATGGTTATTTCACATTACACCAAGCAATCAAATGCACAACTATCAATTGGTACTACATGGCAGGGTAGACCTAAAGTCCTTAGTGAATTGATACTATGTGACAGGGTAGACCTAAAGTCCTTAGTGAGAGTGACATTTCGAATTGTGGGAGAAGGATGGGCTACTGAGGGCCTAAGCATAAATTATGACAATATGTCAATTCCTTAGCTAACATCTCTACCTAAGCATATTTGAAATTTGATTCCTTAGTTAGATTATTATTTCCTCATTGTTGGCATTTTGATATTAAACTACCAACTTGATTATGGTTAAATTAATTGTTAGTTACTAATAGTCTTAACCCATGTGTTTGCCCAGTTTGCTAATGCTTATTGGTATTGCCAATATCCTTGCTCAATCAAAGGTTGCATCTCATACACTTACCTATGGGCTACTCAGGTTGCATCCCATACACTTACCTATGATAGCCCACGAATGCCATAACCATTTTTTTTCCTAGCTAATCCTCAAAATAAAACTACCCCATAATAAAATGATAATGATGAAAACTTATTAAATCATAATACAAGATAATAATCTATCAAAATAAAAAGAAGAAAACAAACAAAATTGAACTAATATAATCACTTAATCAACTAAATAACATTTTTTTATATATTATTTATATCTTTTTGAAACATAAAGGCATAATTGCAATTCCTGGTAGCTCGTATTAATAGTAAAAAAAAAAAAACATTATTTACAATAATAATTTAAAAATTATATAAAAATTAGTTAAATTAACCATATATAGACTCATTTAATATAAATAATAATTAAATTTTAAACTTCTAAAAGAAAATTAATTAATATTTAATTTTATAAAGCCCAAACCCCAAATCCTTTTATGCATTCGCTTTTAAAGAGACGAACAAAATTATATAAATTTTATATAACTCATTAGAAGAAATGGTAAATACATATTTTAAACTTCCAAAAAAAACCATTTAATAAGATTTAATTAATGTCATTTAATTTTACAGAGCGCAAACGCTTTCCTGTATTTGTCTCTAAAAAAGAGGAAAATGGAGAATGTGGACTTACCTCACACAGAGGCTGGTGCGGAGAATAACATCTACGGTGAAGCCAAATAGAAGCTGCGTCCAGTTAAGATAACCCTGTACATATATATAAAATAATCCATTACAAAAAATTGTATGTACTTAGAGAAAATAAATCAAAATGGAGCTTCATTAGACCTTAATATTGGCCTTCAAATCATGTGATGCACCCTTTTTCTTCCGTTCCTGTGTAAATGAAGACAGCCGAATTTCAACATTATATCAAAGAAAAAACATATAGAATGACTTTCATACAAATACCAAAAAATCCTTCAATCACTCACATTAAAACAAAACAGAGAGGTAATAAGGAACCGTGAATGCTAGCTGACCTGGGCCATGTCTGAACTACCATACTGCCAACCACCCAAAAACAAAGACCCACTTGATGCCTCATCCCCTTCTGTTTTGTTCTGTTCCTATGCAGATGAAGGAAGGCGAATTTTAATATAATGTTAAATAAAAAACGGAATAACTTCCAACAGCAACCTAGAACAGAGTAAACACTTATACAATTTATTTTTAAAAGATTCAGACAAGAGTTGTGAAGACTAATTGGCCTGGCCATGGCCAGAGTTATCCAGCCTGCTGTGCGGATAAGCAAGACTATAAATACTCATATTTAGATAATTTATTACTTGCTTAAATCCAACCGTGAGCCTATACAATCCCTGCGCAACATGCTGAATAAATCTTGCCATGGCCAGATTACCTCACATCACAACACCCAAAAACAAAGACCATGGGGTGCACCCTTACCCTTTCATTTTGTTCCGTTCCTGTCTAAATTTAGGAAGGCAATTTTTAATATTATATTAATTAAAAAACATACAGAATGGTTTCCATTCCAATACTGAAAAAAACTTTCATCTCTCACAATGAAGAGAACGCATAGAGGTGACAAAGAGGTGTGAAGGCTACCTGGCTGTGGCCAGAGTACCATACATCACACCACCTAAAAACACAGACACATTAAAAAGAAGCAGAATAATGAACAAACAATTTACCTGTCTGGTAGGTATCTGAGGCAGTTCCCAATTATTACTCTGAAATTCCCTTCCGTCCATCCCATTCAATGATCTGGACAAACCAGTCCTTGCCCTTCTGCAATACCATCTCCATTTGTTTGATTTAGCTGGACCACCTGTAAAAATTGAAAATCATTAGAATCAAATGATAGATGAAATCAAACATGCCCTCAAATGACATGCCCTGCTATATTTCAAATATGCCCTCAACTGACATGCCCTGCTACTGTGACAAGGAGTGAATTAGAAAGTGTGTTTCAAATTCCATGACGAGAGTATCAGAGAAGATACCTTCAGAACGCGGTGGAACTCTCTAATGTTTGATTGCCCTATCTTCCTCCAGAAAACCCAAGTAACAGTAATTAATCAGTCGTCCAAACAGATGAAGAAGAGGAAGGACAAAACCCAGTGCCCGTTTAGAAGACGTTGAATGATATCATTACAAAGGATGGCTCATATTTTCATTCACCAACCACCCACGTCCATCATCTAACGGTTGATGTCTTTTCTGTTTTTGTGGAAGTGGAATGGGGTGGCTTTTAGCTTTTTTTTAGGTTGAAATGGAATATGCCACTTTTATCTGGCATCTCATTATGAAAGAAAGAATTGAAATGTTGAGATGAAAATGGGGATGTTTATAGTTAATTTACCCCGGAAATTTAAAAAGTGCAGAATTTGGATTTTTTTTTCAAAAAAATTAATAGTAGGAGTGTTTGAATTATATTTTTAATAGTGAAAATAAATTCAGTGTCTTTAAAAATCTTTCCTTACTTCAAATTTTGAAGTTTGATAGTTCTAATCCAAATTTTTAAAAATTTGACTAAATTTTATCAAAATGTCGAAAATTTCTTTTTTTTTGGAAAAGAAACACCTCATTAGACTACAATAATGAAAAGGTAATAAATAATGTCGTTAATGCTAAAAGTGTATCATGAAAAGCTTATAAATAAATGCAATTGTACACTTGAACACACTAGAGCTACTATAAGTTGCACACTTATCCACATTCATTAAAATACTATATGTTACATAGTGGATCTACATTCATTTTTTATCTTGTAATTTTAATGAATGTGGATCAAGTGTGTACTTTTTTTTTTTTTTAATTTGACACATGGAGATGCTTCAATGGAGATACATAATCATGTCAGAAAATAGACCACAGGGCTTATGGGGACCTAACTACCATATGCAACCATTAAATCACCACTGCAAGAATGATAAGTGTGTAACTTATAATAGTTCATTTCACTTTATGTATTTTTAAAAGTTTAAAAGTTTAATTACTATAGGTTATACATTTCATCAACATTCATTTTTTATCTTGTAATTGTAATGAATGTGGATAAGTGTGTAAACTATAGTAGTTCATTTACTTTAAGTATTTTTAGAACTTACTTTTAAAAGTTTTAAAGTGAATTTCATAAGATCAATAATATTATATGGGCTGGCAGGAGCGGTGGGGGTTATCTTTCGTCTCGATGAAGAAAAGGAGATTCATTTTGCTTTGAGATTAGGCACTTCAATTAATAACCATGTGGAATATTTAGCATTATGGCAAGGACTAGACTTGGCATTGACTAGGCGTATTCATCATTGAATGTCCTTTGGGGACTCAATGGTTGTTATCTAGCAGGTGCAAAAACTCAAGGAGACTTGTTATCAATTCCAAGCTCCGATTCCACTTAAAATAAATTTCCAGATATCAAGGTTTGAAAAAAATGAATTCTCCCATATGAAACACCACCTAAACTCTAAGGCGAATCATTTGGAAAACAAAGGTGTGGCTTTGGAACAAGGATTGATGGTTTTGGATGGCATGGATCTTAGCATAAAATGTTTACCATGAAATCCAAAGACATGGTACAATTGATGGTGATTATTAATGAATTAATAGTTCAAATAAATACATGGGATGCCACCAAACCCATTTCCAGATCACGCTATGGTCATTCTTTTTTTTAATTTAATTCTCCCTTGCCTCGTTGTAGATTATATATGGCTAAAGGGTGGGTTTAGGCCTATACCTGGAATGCTCTCGTAATGCTTACCACTTTAGAGGACAAATGGAGGGTATGTAGTACAGCTAGAATTAACATCTAAATGTGTATAAATCTCATCACTCCATTCACCTTATAGCTTGCATGCTTGTTATTTCTGTTTTCCTTGAAGATTGTTGCCAATTGCATAATGAATCAATTTGAATTAGATCTTTATGTCTGTCATTTGCATGTGAGTCTGACTGGCATTAAAGGTAGGAATGGACTTGAAGAATTGAGGGCATTATCCCAGGAAGGTTATAAAGAGAGTTGATGTTGATATGCTAGTGTCAAATTGAAAGTCCAATCCCTAAAGTGCCTAGGAGTGGAGCAGATTTGGTATTTATGTTAGTTTTTGTAGCATCGGATGTGTTCTAGCCATGAAATTTAGTGGAGTCGCTACAATACTTGAGATCTCCAAAACCCAAAAATCATTTTTGGAAATTCCACCTAGAAATGACCTAATTAGATTATTAACCAATTTGTTCAATGTTTCCTAAGTCTAAACTTAGGAAAAATGGTTACTTAATCAGAATTAATTAAGTCAATGTGAGAATAATTTTGGAACTCACACAAATCGATCCAGAAATGATATAAGCCGTCGATTAAGATTTAATCTTGGTCATTGGAGTCTGAACAAGAAGATATAAGAAGTTATCGATGTGGTGATGGAGAATACGCCAAAAGTTTGATTTCCTTGGCAGATCGATTTCTAGAGAGCAGCAACAGCAGTTGTCGAAAAGCCAAAGATCACGGCAGAGAGTGAGGGGCAGGGACAGTGAGGCTGGAGGAATATTTCCAGATCCAATGAGTGTATTTGCAGATAGGCATAAAAGCTACAATGAGGTTGACATAAGGACTACACAGTAGCCTTTATAGGCAGTTCAATTTGCAGATTCGAGAAGCCGTTTTAGTGTTCGGTGGCTGAGGAATTTTGCAGAGGTCGGAAGAAGCGTTTTCAGAGTTAGTGGAAAACAAAAGAAGTAGCTCAGATTGAGATCCAGGTTGTATGAATTAGAACCTGCACAAAGCCCATGCAGAGGGTGATGTAGGGAAATTCATAGAGGGTTTAAGAGGCAAGTCATCAGTGTTGGATTTGCTTGTGGATTGAGGAAAATTCCTCACTAGATTATTACTAATATTTTCTCTTCAAGATAACCATATTTCGGCATCCAAATTATTGTACTCATAATTTCTCACTATCGCTTAATAATAAAAACCCTCAGTTGTTGCGTCGATTTTCCCAAGTTGGGTTTTTTCGAAGACATTTGTCCAAAAGTAACGATGTCATTTTTATTTTGTGTGTGCTAGTATTTTCTCAATTTCTAGCGCTATTATTTCTGCGATATTTTATTTGTGAAGGTTGTGTTGACGGTGCTGGACCCACCAACATGTCAAGGGGATCTCCTCGGTAAGAAATCCCAATTAGACTTCAAACTGTTTGGTGTAGGAGTCCCAGTAGTGGGTCGTAAGGTGATTCCTTGACTGCGGTGTCGCACAGAGGCAAGTAGAATAACTCTGTCAGCAGCAAGGGTGTGACTGATGCAGTGAGTCAAAGAAGGTGTATGAGAGGTTCCAACACTTCAAAGGGGGGAGGAGGTGAAGGTGAGTTTCGGGTTGAAAGGGATCAGTCCCAACTCAGCTAGAAACACACAACACAAAGGACATGCATAGCTTTTGGTGAAGCAGTCCACTCGGATGCCGCAGTGACATCATACAAGGTAAGATAACACATACAACACTCACAGATCAATCCGAGATGAATGACAGTTGTTATAGCAAGGTTCAAGTGAAAGATCTGTCTGATGTCCAGTAGAGCAGTCGACACGTACGGTGACAACATTAACAACATATGCAGCACATTAAAAACAAGATTCATATAACTTCATGTGAATCAGTTCATACACAAGTATGTAAGTTAAACAACACATATCATTAAAGCAATCGGAGCAGTCCAACTACAATAACAACGTATGCATGAAAATGTGGTGGCTCTTATTATATAAAGAAGTGTAAGTCACAATCATACAATACATCCATGTAAACCTTCTAGCCCCAACAGTGGAACGTTACAGCCACATTCGCCTGCTCCTCCAAAGAGATGTACTAGCTCCATGCAGTGGAGAAGCCAAGGTGCGTTACAATATTGTCCAAGCCTTCTTCAAGTAGTCTTAGTAGAAGCTTAGTTGACCAAAAGCCTATACAATGAGTTATGAGGGACTATTTATAGCAAAGGGTGGGGTGACCCTTGACATTCTCTTTGTGACAATTCAACTACCCTCATGACTCTTCACCTACTCTATGACTGTTCCATCCAATTGTTGACACTTGACTTACATTGGACATGAATCAACATTACAATGCACATGTACTCATGTGAGACAACATGGCTTGGGCAAGCCTTGCAAGACATCACTGACTCTTAGTCCGTTGTGGTGAGACCAACTCTTTGACATGCTTGTGATGGTGAAGCTGGTGAGCTGATGCCAAGCTTGGTCGTCCGTGATGGTGTGCATGCACCTCATGGTGACATCTTGTTGAAGCAAACTCTTGCTTCCGTTGCAACTAGTGCATTGGTTCATCTCCTTCATCCAACTTGTCTGCTAACATGTGCATGGTCTTCTTAGGTGTGGTTGAACCAGCAACACACTGATGCATAGTGTCTATGTTGATCTTCAAGTGTGCGCTGGTGGTCATGCGCATCAACTTGTCGAAGTACCCGTTCAGCTCCAGTTGGAATTGCTTCTTGTCTTCGCCTCGGTGAGTGTGTTGAATGGGTTGGATTTTATACGTGTGCACAATGACATGCATGTTGTTAAATCCCTTGCATGCGATCAACCACACTTCTCACCACGTATGCTCTGTGTTAACTATTGGGATGGATCTTTAACTTGTCCAGGGGAAATTTCATTCGTGAGTGCACGTTGCACCCACTATTGTTCCTGATCCTACTGCAACTTATTCGTTTGTCTGCGTAGCTTCATGTTCTTCCTGAGTTGTTGTTTCAGCACATGCAACTCCTTCTTTGTTACATCTTCTACCTTCACGTGATCTTCATGTCGCGTCGTCACTCCATAGTCGAAGTCTCCAAAGCTGCTTTCATCATCAATCAACCTGCTTGAGCTTGCAACCTTGTTCCGCCTCCGTGTTGTCAACAACCTTCCTCTTGCATTCGCTGCATTTAGTATGTTTCCTTCAGCTGTTGTTCATGATGCTGCTCATTATGATGATGATGCTTGATGTCCTTGTCTACGAACAACTTGATGTCTTCACGGATAGGCAAGTCCATGGACACTTGATCGGCTACATCCCCAAGCATGCTTTGAACGTTGTCTTTGTCTCTGCTCTTCTAGAAACCATTGTACCTATACTTCTGAGAGGCAGATGAACACCAGCGATACCTGGAGACATGACAACACTCATAGCAAGCAATATGTCAGTCGAAAACCAAAATGAACATGAGAACTGACTTGCAACAAACCTGGGTAAATGATCATGAAGGTTACACAATTTCGGCCAAGAGGTCGAGAGACCGACTACCAAGACTTCTCAAGGCACAGTATGGGTTGCTGGGAGACTGGCTAACTGCTGGAACTACGCAATGCAAAGTCCAGTATAGCTATTTGCTGTTGGGATTGTGCAATGCGCAATTCCAGCTGGGAAGGATTGCTGGCCCAGGGACAAATTTGCGCAATCTCTTGGGCCAAGCAACCATTGTCCTCTAGAAATGCGCAAAACAGTCCTAGAGGCCAGAGTTGGGTAGGAATCCGCAAATCTGGAGAGGAAGGTGAGACTTCCTTCCTGAGATTGCGCAATGCAGCCTTGGTGAAGGCAGAGTCTGGGACAAGGTTGGCTTGACTCGTTGACAGGCAACTGAAAGCAACTAAGACAGTAAATGCATGGCAACACTAAGTGATAGCAGAAGTGATGGACAGTGCATGCAAAACATGAATGAAATATTCAATAAACAGATCAACATGCATGTGGATGAGGTAGTTCGCCGGTTGAGTGAACGTCTATGCAAAACAGTTTCATGCATGCGATAATAATGAGATAGAAACAAGAACTGAAACAGAGCTAGGACAAGCTAGTATATATGTAAATGACAACAAGCGTTCAAATAAATCAAACAAACAATATTTCCTCGAGTGAAAACACAAAAGTGATTAAAATGCAGAACAAGGCATGGGAAGCAGGCTTACCCCAAAACAACTAAGTTGAATGTCCTGACTTCTCCTAAATGTGATGTGAGATGTCAAAGCTGCAAGGTTGATGTGAGGAATGAGCTCTACAATGTCTGGTTGATGAGTTTTGATACATTGAGGTTGTGACGCGCATGCCACGAATCTAGGGGAAGCGACACATGGTGGGAGGTTTCGAAATTGCTCCTCGCATGTAACCTCCAACTGCTAAACATAGTTCCCTGAAACAAGGGATGCCTTTGCATACTACCTTGGGAGAAGCATCCCATGCATGCAAGTCTGTTTTTCTCAGTCTCGGAGGGAATTGGTCAACTCAGTTGTACATGCAAGAGACTACTCGACTGCTGAAGAAAAATGGGCATTTCTGGCTGGGAGCTGGGTTGTCTTCCCATGAGATTTGCACAATTTCTAGGCAGAGCAACTAACTAGTGCCTATATTTGCACAATTTATGGGTAGAGCAGCTGACTATTGCCCAGATTTGCACAAATCCTAGGTTGAACAGCCTGTTGTTGGGAAAATTTGTGAAAATCCTACTGGGAGGGTTGGCTGGCAGGAATGCACAATCTTGGAGCCCAGTAGGATGTCAAAGAGGATTGCGCAATTCCTAGGGGGAAAGCTGGTTTCCCTCTAGAAATGCACAGTTTTCAAGGGGAAGTTTCTCAGCTTGTAGCTGGACCAAGTCCGGGTGAGCAGCCTATGAGGGGAATGGATCAACTGTGATTGACAGGTTTCCTTTGTGCGAGGAAAACACATGAAGCTTGAGTACTTGACGAAGCAAGACAAAGTATAGTGTAAGGTTGGTTAGGAGGCTCCAAAAAAGGCTAAGGCAAAATTTTGGAGGGTGGTTGTAGCTGCTACAATAGGTTGTAGTGTGATTTATTTGATATTTATCGTAGCAAATAAATTGTTAAAATAATTAACAATTAGAAAAATAATTGCCAGTTGTTGTGATAGACAAAATTTTCACATGGTATCATAGTGTGAGTGATCAACCAAGAAGCTCAGAAGAAAAGGAAAGAATTTCACTACTCAGAGGGAGTAGCATGCTGAAATTCTTAGAGGCATCGCAATGCTCAGATAAGCAGATCGAATTGTTGGGGTATGAATTCGATTTTCAATTGCAAGGTTGTAGAAAAGTCGAGTTGTCCGGGTTAGTGATTCCAGCAGTCAGAGGGAGCAATAGTAACTCATAATTTCACTAAGTAGATTCCTTGGTTAGACACATAGAGTTTTATAGTAGCAGAATCCACGTCAGGTGGAAATAAAAAAGCACACACAGCAAAGGGAAAATTTCTCTCAGGGAACTTCGAGTATGAGAAGTTTGATTTTTTCCAGGTAGATTAGTAGTAAGAGCTATCAGATCTGCGCATTCCAGGAAGGAGTGTGAGTAGCAGAACAAAATCCAAGCAGAGGGAAAGAGGGATTTTTCGACTTGATTCAAATATGGCCACAACAGGGCTTAGAGATCATGATAGGTTGGACGGAGGTTCCGATTATATCATCTGGAAGGCTAGGATGTCCTTTCTTCTAGATGAATATCGTCTCAAATCCTACATAGATAATGTGGTGGTAGTTCCTCATGATGTGGATCAGCTGAAGGAATACAAGAAGGAGATGGCATGAGCGAAGAGGATGATTTTGGATGGAATTCGAGATCACATAGTTTCACATATTTCTGGCAAAAACACTGCCAGTGAAATGTGGGTAACTCTCTGCACATTATACTAGGGTACATCTGAGCAGTGGAAGATGTTCCTAGAAGAAAAGTTGGCATGCATTAGGATGCAGAAGGGGGAAGGCATAGATCCCTTTCTCACCAAGATTCAGGAGGTCTGACACCTGCTTACAACTGTTGGGGCAGCGCCTCAACCATCAAAGCTAGTGAGGTAGGCACTTAACAATGTCTCTGAGGATTGGCAAGTCTTGTCCAAAGTATATTGGGAAGAGACACACTACCAGGATGGGACAAAATGTGGGTTGAATTATAGCAGGAGGGGTTGAGGCGAGCTCTTCTAAAGAGCTTCATTAGTGGCAGCAGTAGTAACAGATTGAAGGGTGTGAATGAGGAGGAGGATGTGCCCCTCACATTAAAGGGTCCCAATCAGGGGCAAGGGGAGCAGAAGAAGAAGAAGAAGAAGAAGGACTTATCTAAGGTCAAGTGCTTTAGGTGTGGAGAATTTGGCCACTACAGTACCTAATTCCCTCTCAAAAAGAAGGAAAATAAGGAGAAGCGGGACCAAGTGGTAGCACATGCTAAGATAGATAAGTTGTCCTCCAAATTGGAGGAGAACTTCACAATGATGGTAGTCATACGTAC
The DNA here is from genome assembly GCA_000404065.3 of Pinus taeda. Lineage (NCBI taxonomy): Eukaryota > Viridiplantae > Streptophyta > Pinopsida > Pinales > Pinaceae > Pinus > Pinus taeda. The sequence goes on from APFE031205805.1 coordinate 11,856, forward strand.
AAGAGTAAGGTGGGTTGACTTGGAGTTGTAGCCATAGAGAGCTATAGAGATTGGGCAGGGTCCTTCAAAAGTCCGCCTTATGGATCAGTACCTGGCTACGGAGGCCCACAGTATTTAGTAATTGGATAGATCAGTGGCAGTTGATGCAGTCAGAACCAAAGTGACAGTTGTAGACTAGTAGCAGTCAGATGTTGAGGAGCGTAATTCAGTGTTGATAGCAGAGCAGGTGGCTTAGTGTAGAGTTAGCAGCAACGCAAATTCTTGAGTGATAGTGCAGAGGCTAGTAGCATTCAAGACTCAAGAGATAGATGCATCACACTGAACACAAATGATTTAATATTTTGGATTCTTCTCGGTTGCAACAACAACATATCAGAGGGAGCTGCAATGCAGATGCAGCGTTGGTAGTAGTATGGCAATGTCAGCAACAACACAAATGCAGCATCAGAGTTGGGTAGTGGTTGGTGGGTAGCAGTACTCATACATCAACAACGTGACAAGAGGTGATACAGAGACAAGGTGTTGTGGCAGGATGTGCAACACTTGAGAGAACACAGTCCTCGCTAAGAGGGAATGTTTGTTTATGTAGCATCGGATGTGTTCTAGCCATGAAATTTGGTGAAGAGGCTAGAATACTTGAGATCTCCAAAACCCATGAATAGTTTATGGAAATTCCACCTATAGATGACTTAATTATATTATTAACCATTTTTTTAATGTTGTGTAAGTCTAAACTTAGGAAAACTAGTTAAATAATCAAAATTAATTAAGTCAAGATGAGAATAATCTAGAAACTCACATGGATTGATACATAAATGATTTGAGCCATTAATTAAGATTTAATCTTGGTTATTGGAGTCCCTACAGGAAGATAAAATAAGGGATCGATGTGGTTATGGAGAATACACCAGAAGTTTGATTTCCTTGGCAGATTGATTTCCAAAGAGCAGTAACAGTTACCGGAAAGCCAGATATCAAAGTAGAGAGTGAGGGGCAGGGACATTGAGGTTGGAGGAAGATTTCCAAATCCAGTGAGTTCATTTGCAGAGAGGTAGAAGAGCCACAGTGAGGTTGACGTAGGGATTGCATAGTAGCCTCTAAAGGTAGTTCGATTTGTAGATTCGGGAATTCGTTTCAATGTTCTGGTGGCATAAGAATTTCACAGAGGTCAAGAGAAGTGTTTCCAGAATCAGTAACAAACAAAAGAAGGTGCTCAAATTGAGATCTAGTTGTATGAATTATAGCCTGCGTGGAGCCCACGCAGAGGGTGACGTAGGGAAATTCATAGAGGGTTTCAGAGGTGAGTCTTCAGTGCCGAATTTGCTTGTGGAGTGAGGAAAATTCGTCAGTAGATTTGTGCCACTATTTTCTCTGCAAGATAGCCAGATTTCGGCATCTAGATTATTGTACTCAGAATTTGTCACTGCTCCTTCACAATAAAAAACTTAAGTTGTTGCATCGGTTTTCCCAAGTTGGGTTTTTCTGGGGACATTTGTCCAAAAATAATAGTGTCATTTTTATTGCATGTGTGTGCTGGTATTTCTCAGTTTCCAGCGCTATTATTTCCACAATATTTTATTTGTGAAGGTTGCAGTGTGATTTATTTGATATTTATTGTAGCAGATAAAGTGTTAAAATAATTAAAAATTAGAAAAATAATTTCCAATTGTTGTGATAAATGAAATTTTCACAGTTTAAACTTCTTAATGGATAGTCAGTCCAATGTCAATGCAGAGGAACCCAATGTTCAACTAGCTCAGATGTCAACGTCTTTGGAATTTCCCATCACCTTAACATCCCGCTTAGAGAAATGCAATTGTCTGAATCTCATACCCAGTTTGGGCTCATGTCCCAAAATCTTAATTTGTTAGAGATGAAGTTGGAATGGTCACAATTAATGGTTGAAATGATAAGCTTTTACAGGGCTAATCCAGTACAGGGTGCAACGAAACAGAGCATTAGGGCTAACAATGATGAATCTGAAGAATTTCAAGCTAACAAGGAGGCGACTTCATGCTCGCAGAATCAGTCAAAGGATAATGGGGACACAGGGTCAGAAGCACAATCTCCCCAACACAATTCTAAACTCTCGGGATTTTAGGAGATGTCTACTACTAGGAATAATGTTGAAAGTTAGTTCTGTACTCTTTAGTTTCTATGTTTTGTCGATATACAGTAATTCTAGTTGTTTTTTGGAAGTTGTATAAGGATAGTTTATTTGGTATAGTTGAATATGGAATGAGTATAAATAGAATCTATCTATTTTAAACCTTTTTATATCTTTTTGAATAGTGTAGTAGAAGTTCTAGATGACGATGTACAAGGCTCTGAACTTCAAACTGCGAAATTTTTAATATAAATCCATAATTGTTCTTTATTAAAAAAAAGATAAATGATATTATAATTAATATGAGATTTGTTAAATTACAAACATGGCAATATTATAAATATCAATGTATAAATCACTTTAGCATGTATAACTCCTCAAAGCAATTATTATTTATTATTTAGTTCAAATTGAATGGTTACTATTCTAAAATGGGAAGTCATTTCTATTGATGTTCTTAGTCATGTGGTTATGTTGTACTATGTAACGACCCCCCCATTTATACGAATAATGGTTGATATCTGACATATAAATGGGGACCCTTTTTAAAAAATTTAGTCTTTGAAAAATAAGTCCCAACTCTAAGAAAATGCCTTAAAAACCCTTAGAAAACAACCCAAGCTTAGGATCCTTATCGCAAATCGCATTTCACATTTTTTCCATGTGATAGGTATAAACATCTTTAAGTAAATCCCGAATTACGATATGCGATGAAACCCCCTGCTACGATATTCCGATTAGAACACCTTGAGAACACGCGATCACACTTCGCAGAGTCGTAAATAAATAACGCATTTCATTGTGTCATCCTCCAATGATTTGCAAAATGGGATTTTCGCAATCGCATTTCGCATTATCATGCTATATTAAGTTGTTGATGCGCGAATAAAGCACGAAGTGTGGGAAGTTGTTGTGTTTTAATATAATAATGAATGGTTTGATAGGGTAATTAATGTTTAATAGCCCGAGGAGAGGTAATGAAGTTTCAAGTTATGCCTAGTTAACGCTGAATATCTCATTCGAAATCCTCCCATGATTCAAAGTTATTTCAGAGAGATTTCAGCCTTAATTGCCCTATATTGTCTACACTCATATATCTCTTCTGTTTCAGGCAACGTTCAAAAGACATGTCATTGCGAAAGTTGATGCAAAATTAGAAAAAGCATAGCATTACAAAGTCTGAGCTATTAGAAATGTTGCCTATATTCTCTGATACAATTTGCAGCGTCGATGGGGGAGGGACACCATGGGAAGTCATATACAACAGGCTTGAAGATGAACGTCCCAAGATTATTGTTGTAAAGGCAACGACTGACTCAATAAAACCTTTAGGAATCCAATTCAAAGATGTTGCTTATTCCTTCCTTCACAGAATAGGAGCGAGAGTGAAAATACTCCCATATATCGATTTGATTAGGTGGGTGGTGGAAAATCTCAGTATTGAAGACAGGTAATTTAGGAACTCGAGGATGGAGCTCATGGGGTCATTCAAAGCTGAAGACCTAAAGCAAATGTACCATATACTTGACCTTCAGGACATATATGACAAGTCATACCTGGCCAACTTTGCAAAGAAAAATGAAGAACCTTTCAAGATGATCCAGCACTGGAGGTTATTGGAGAACAAGTTCAAATTTGATAAAACGGGTATGTATCATGTAGCCTGTTTAGCAAACCCCTACAACTATGAAATTTCTATGTTATGTAGGCTATATAGATTACCTAATAATGCTAAGTTTCCATAGAATGGATTCCTTTAATTGATTCCTATGTCAATTCCCACGTAATGAATTGGGCCATTATTCTATCTGATAACCTAGCCACTGCCATCTCCGAGTATCGTCAGAAGAGATCCTCCTCCACAGAGAACCTTCCTCCATTTTATTTGAGTGCATACGTCATGGATGCCATCTATTTTTGCACTAAATTTCCAATCATGGGTTGGAAATGGACCTTACAGGACCCCTACCCTATCCATCTCAGCCATAAACAGATTTGGGAATCCCATTATATACCCCATTTTTATAAAATATGCCATGTCGTTATTTTTCCATTGCATCAATTGATTTTTAATAAGAAAGCCCCCAGGTTTTCTAGGGTTTTTGGTAGTACAACGGACCCACATATCCTCCCTTTGTATGTCTCTGATAAACTATTAGCAAGAGAAATAGCCCACCAGACTGTAGGAAATAGCTTGATTAAGACCCTAAAAGATAACAAAAAGTCATTGTAGCCATCTTTTCCCATTTAGTATGGTTCCTTTTCGTTAGTAAATTTTAACCATGCAACCAAGGAATCAATAAGCCTAAAGAGCTTCAGGCTCCATACTCTGTTGAAAAGGCAATTTGATCCAGACAAAATAGCACATAATATTACTACTCGATGAAGATCAAGCCCTTTAACATGAGGCTAATAATTCTGAAGACCTTTTACAGTTAACTGAATCATTCAAACAAGCATTCAAGTGGGAAAGGGAAAATCTGAGTCCTGAAGATCTTGAAAGCTTTCAGGAATTTAGAAACAAAAGGCTTGAACTAATTTCGTTGCATTTGTTAAAAATTGAGGACAAACCTACACCCAAAATGACCATCAACAGCGAGGGACCAAATTCTCGCATAGAGTATCAAGTGGACACAGGGAAAGCATTGGATACAGGGAAAACCCAAGACATCGAGAATACAGGGAAATCCAGTAGGAGCTCAACCGAAAAGCAAGTTATAAGTGACCCAACTAAAGATACCGGTTCTGAGATCAGAAGCAGTAGTTTGGAGTAGGAGTGGGACCAATTCAATAAAAAACTACAAGACACTCCTAAGACAACAGATGCCCAAGAAACCACAGAATATCACACTCCTCTACATACCCAGAAATTACAGAATCTGAGCAGATGGATGAGCAAGGGACAACTTTGCAACAGACATAAATCATTCTTGCTTTGCCCACATCAGAAATTGTCCTAAAGGTGACTGAAATTCCTCCTTTATATGTATTCTACATCCCACTTCACAAGGTTGTAGTAAGGAGACAAAGGAAAAGAAGGAGGGTAGAGACACCCGAGATCCCACTTGGGAATGAGCTGATGGACATAGTTTGGAAGGATATTCATTCTAGCCTAGCTAAAAATTTGACTAGACTGTCGCAGTTTACAGGGGCATATGCAACTGCCACCATGGATAAAGCTACCAAGATATCTATTTTGTTAAGGGAGAAAGAAGAGAATATAGTGTAGCTTGAGCAACAACTGCAAGTTGAAAAAGCAAATGTGAACTAGCAAGCTGCTAAACAAATTGCTCAATTGCAGCAGAATATGGAAGTGTTAAAGGTAAGCCATGAAGTAGACATTTTTGTGAAGAACATGCAAGTTCAAGAATTGCAAGAGGCCATGGAAAAATATGAAGACGCCCCTACTGTCGAGGAATTCATCAAAGAGGCACTAGAGCTAAATTCCCTCCTATCAAAACAGCAAGAACAATTTTTCCAAAAGATGTCACATATCTCTCCTTATCTGATCACTAGTGACCAGTTCACGGATAAGGCAATTGATCAACGAACTGAATTTACTGATCTAAACACAAGCATCTCATAATTCATTGAATGACAAGAAACAGAAGAAGGAAGGAGGGTTAATCTGCCCAAGATTGAGGAGACACATAAGGAAATTCTATTCACGGATTGGGATGTGCGGATCAAGCAAGTTGAATCAGCAGTGGCAAGACCAACAGGGGTGTCAAAGAACATAGTAAAAGCGGTAAACCACACTTTGCATGCCACCAACCTAGTGAAAGAATGTAACTCGAAAATACTGCTCGATTTAAATGACTTGCATAAAAGCTGGAAGGAAAGAGCGAAATCCAAAGGGAAGAGATCGCAAAGTTAGCAAAGACTGACTCAGAGGCATATTGGCAATACCTTGTCAAGCCACACAGCCAAATCATGACCCTCAACTGCTCACTCCATTCAACTCAACGGATGATGCCAGCTCTCACAGATGCTATTTTCGCAGGACAGGTCAGAACATAGTTTGGGGCACCTCCTCAAATCAAATTGATGGTCGATATATGTGATTTAAAAGAGAAGCTGGCAGACAACATGTCATCATTATAACATCTACTCATCAAGTCACTTTTATTTTTAGAGTTAGTGGACTATTTAGGAGGAAGGTTGTTTGAAACTTCCTCAAATTTTTGTATAATCTATTTTTGAACATTAGTTAGAACAATATTTATACCCTTCTCATGCATTTAGAGAAGGGTCCATAATTTTTTAAAAAACATTTGCAAAGAATGCACCTCTGTAAGTTTGTGAATGCCCCGATAAAATTATGGAACATGGTCATTTCTTTTAAATATCATACTACTTTCCTTTGTTGATGCACTATCGTATACTTGGAAGATAATTTGATTTGAAGAAAGGAGTTTATCTATGTCATTAGTCAAATTAGCAAGAATTTCACACATATGGTACTTCTATCTTGTATGATTAGTCATGTTTCAGTTTAATTAGTGATAACACTTCATTTTCATGAATTATATATGAGATATGTTCTTTCTGTTAAGCGTTAATTGCACTATTGTATGATATGTAGCTGAAATTGTCTATTTTCATATATAATAATCAAATATATGCAATATAGTTTATACATTTCTTTGACTAACTATTTAGTCAAAGAAATTATCTTTACAAGTTATCACCTTTGTTTAATGTGTGATTGATCTTTATTATCACATGTCAAATAGATATCTTTTTAAATCGCATATCACACAGAATACCCAGGTTTATATTAGCTAGAGATTTGCATGATAGAATAGGCCATTTAGTTGTCATTATCCTTACTGCAATCACTTGAAAACCACCGAATCTAATTTTAAAACCCACACTGGGAAACTGGTCCCATCATCCCCAGTCAGAGCCATCACTTCAAATAGAAAAGGAGTTGTCTTTAAGGTCTAGACCAGATGGTTATCTCCTATATTAAAGCAATAAAAATCTCAAGCTTCAACAAGTTGTAAAAGATATCTATAACAAAATGCTTAAATCATCCTTTAACTTTATATTCTAATATTTTTATGTTTATACGATATTTTCTTCTTTGTAAATATATATATGATATTGCTCCCTATAACTATAAATATAATCTTTAAAAATGTATCTTTTTATAAAATTAAAATATATATATAGATATATATTCATTTCTAATATATTTTGTACCGTGATTATAGCAATTATATATGGAATTATGGTGATTAA
>APFE031205818.1:0-20396 GCA_000404065.3 Pinus taeda
CCCCCCCCCCCTCTCAGTATTATTTCCAGCAAAGGATCAGTAGAACACAGGGATGGAGGTTGAGGTAACAACTGCATATGACAAGCCATGGGATTCCCAACCAAATTTATGCATGAATTGAGAGTAGTGAGGATGGGAGGATGTGAAAATTGAACAAACTTATGTGCAAACTCTCCCACATCACTCTGCAAGAGTGGAGCTATTTGATGAGGGGAATGCAGACAGTCACTTGTGACAACAACTATGTCCACTTGTGATTTTGCAGCTCCATCATTGAAGTACGCTGAGTGGGGTTTGAGCATTTTCTTTATTTTTGGACAAAGCAATTTGTAACAGACATACTCATATCTTTTAATAAGATATTTGAATTTCATCTGACTTTTCAAAGATTCAAAAGAGAGACGACGAAAGCACCCCCAAAATTCCTCTAGAGATTCATGTGGGCCCTCTGTTGTTTTAACATTTTCTTATCAAGTGCTTCAAGATAAAAATGGTGAAAAACAGATTCTATTAGATCATTGAACTGCTTGAATGAGTACACAAATTTATGAGGCAATATGCTACACCATAGAAATGGGTAGTCAAAGAGTGTGTGTACGAGCATCATACAGACCTTTGTTTCATTAAAACCTTCCACATTATCCATGATTGCATGGAATTCATCTAAATTCTCAGGCCAAGCCACTTCACCTTCACTATCATACGTGATTTCTGACAAGTCATCCCAGAACTCCCTCTTGACATCAAAGATATGTCTGTTAGACAAACATTTCGGAGGGTGGACTATAAAAAACTCCATGATAGATGTGTGAAGATTCAAAACAAATTGAGAGGACTCAACTTGTCATCCGACCCTACTTCTAGCGCAAAAAATGTTGATGGTGTTGGACCTACCAATATTCAGGGTATCTACCTGATATGAAGTCCCAACTAGACCTCACACCATTTGGTGTAGGAGTCCCATCCAATACGATGGCTTGGTTACCATCATCTTAAAGATATGGCTTAGCTCTTGCTTTTCAGAACATGAGATTGGTATACTTAGTCTTCAAACACTGAGGTTCATGTGCATGGTGAATGCTTAGTGTCGCTTGTCAAAGTTCTTTCACTGTAGAGGGAGGGGGTGATAGTGAGTCTCAAGTCGAAAGGGAATAGTCCCAACACTATTAGAGACACACAACATAGTGGGATCTGCACAACTTCTAATGCAGTAGTCCACATGGATGTGGTAGTCACAAACACAAAGGTGAATAGATAGCAAGTACAACACCCAATAGAGTATTCCACACGAGTGCGAAGGTCGTTATAACATGTTTAGAAGAATGAATTTTTCTAGCGTCTGGAAGAATAGTCCACACAGGCGAGACAACATTAACAACTGATAAAACACATTTCCAACAACATATGCACTAAAACAACTAAAATATTTCAACTATCTTAGTACAAGTTAAAGAAACATGGATTACAAGTATCCAAAGAATAGTGTTACAAACGAATACAATACATTTTTGAAAACATGTTGGTCTGTTAACAGGCTTCTGAATTAAGCGAAATTTCCAAGACCCATCCATACACCATACATCACTAACCCTGATAGTGGGGCGTTGGAGCCACTGCTCACTCCTCAAAGAAAATACTACAGACTCTCAAGGCTATGTGGGAGGAGCCAAGGTCAAACTCCTTTGCATGTACAAATGAGGGGTATATATAGCCAAGGGTCAAACTGACCTTTGTGACTGTTTGACTTCCTTCATGATTGTTCAACTAATGTTGGCTTAGGGGTTCCTGACCTAGGTTTAGAGTTAGTTGTGCCAACCAATAAAACCCTACACTACTGGCCCTTTCGGAAACAACCTGCGTAGAAAAGGCTGCAGTCTCACCTGAAGCAGAATGGGGGGATGAAAGAACCAAGTTTATGCATCCAGAGACTAGTGTGATGTCTTCCAATGCCTCAGATCCGCCTTCACGCAGATTGATAAAATCTTAGGGCACGTTGCCACAGCTCTATTAAAATAGCCTTCATACCTCCATGAAGGTCTATGATTCGTCCTTCCGAACCCTTAACAATCAATTTGTCTACTTATGTGCATCAAAGAGCAATCCTAAATTAGGGTTCATGCAGATTTACATAAGTTATTCATAAACATTAGATAATTCATCAGAGTCTTTGCAAAATTACTTAAACATGCATTGCATACATCATTAACAATTATTCAAGAGAATTGTGCAAAATTCAATCAATATTCCATAAAACATATCATTCATTGACAACATATAGCATTAACAAAAATAAACAAAAATACGCAAGAATTCTATGGAAACTATCTTTATTGATCTTCAATTCAAGGTTATAGACTCAAAACTACCCTGTGCACATAGTTGCATGGGTCCATGCACTCAGCTGCGGACTCTACCTAGGTCTCCGCACACTCAACTGCAAAGCCTTTCTTCTACCTCACCCCCTTCTCCTCACTATCCTTTCCCCTTCCTTATCATCAATTCTTATCTGAAACCTCTGCCTTAGACTCTCTAAGACACACCTATTTATAGCCTTTTTCATATAATTCCATGGTCCGTGGACCATGGGTGGATCTCAAAACCGACTCAAACTCTACATAAAACAAGGGGCTAAACCCCTTTGACTCCTATTCATCTACACACTCTGCATTCACAAATTCTGGAGACTTTACATTAATTACAAAACTGTATCAAAACTTGGGTTATCTTAACCCCAAAACTGACCCAGGGGACTCTATCCCAAAAGGCCCCCAGCACAAAGATCATGACTCGCCCTCAAGTCACTCTGCTAGTGCTTCGATCTTACTGCAAAGATCCCCCAACTCCACCTAGATCACTGAAACTTTGGTAGCACTCTGCATTGCTTCCTGCTTGACTTCCTCAACCAATTTTTCCGTGGATGGTCCTTCTATGGCCAACCTCATCATCTGTTATTTCTGCTGCAACCCTTTGAGCTTATCTTGAATAGTAGTCGTGACTCTATAAGCCTCCTCCAACCAAGGCTGCAACCTGGCCTTTAGCAAGGCCTCCTTCTTCTGTGCTTCCTCTACCTATGCTGGGAGCTACTTTCCTTCCTGTAATTTGGAAAGACGTTGTGTTGGTGCTAAGGAGCATGCAGTGATCCTGAATTCATCATACTACCACTGTAGCTCCCTTACCTCTGACGAAACACAATGCAGGGACTTTGTCATCATATTGCATCGTAGTGTAGATACTTCGTGCAATCGATTTTTCTAGTGCTCCAACTCTTCATCTGAATCAGAGAAGTAGGAACTCTCCTGGTCCCATGCAATCCATCCATCTGCTGTCATATTGATCTAGTCCTGATCTTGCGCTGTTATTTTGTAGATTTCATCCACTTTATCATCACTTTCCTCATAATTGCGGACTGGTTCACTATATTGTGCCCCTTTTGCAAGGTCCAATGGTACTACAACCCGAAGCGATTTTCTTTCAAACAACATTGTCATTTTCTTCAAATTGATGACCCCATTCAATTCCTAGGAGCACGGGGTATGGGTTACTGTCATCAACGATTTCTATAACCTCGAAGTTGGCCATCGCTCTCACACCTTCTATATCAACTGTTACTCCATATAACCATCCTATGGGGATGATTTTCTGTTGGTTTTCCATTCTGAGCTGAATCAAAGACCACTGCAGTGCAGGTCTCCCCATCCTTTCCCATGTTTGCTTCGGTAATATGTTCGCATTAGACCCCAGATCCAAGATGACCTAGTCCATCTCATAATCACCTATCTACGTGGTGAGCCTCATTTTATGCCTTGTTCATGCCTTTTGTTTGCTAATTTTTTTGACAACCTGGTGTCCATCAGGGACCTTCTCTTTGCTGGGGCATTTTTTTGTTAATTCCTGCAGGCCTTCCACAACATTCCTATCGTGCAATATTTTTATGCAAGTCTCCAAAAACATAGTGAGTACAGAGGGATCAACCTCTGCAGGCATGCTAGTTTCTTGCACCTTGTCCTGACTTCCTGAGGTGGAGGCCTCAACGAAGCTCTTCTTGGCTTCCATGAATGTTTCCTTAGCGTGATTTAGATCAAATCCAATTTCCTTCTCTGGGGCCTTGCGGACCCATCCTTCCACTTCAGGATGTTTACCTTTATCATCACCAGATGTTATTCCACTTCTTAGCACTATATTCATGTTTTGATCCTCTTCGCGGGGCTCAGTTCTCATCATTTATAAGTTCTGCGTAGAATGTGAGGCTATGCCTTCTTCTCTTGCATTTTAGCTATCAGTATTGGGCACTCGTATATAGTGTGGTCAAACTGGCTATAGTATTGACAGGTCAGGCGTGTCTGATTCTGGCACTCTCATGCATAGTGACCTGGTTGTTCGTAGTTTTAGCGAATAATCTGATCGCGACCTCTACCAGTTCCTCCACCTCCTCGGCCCTGTCCTCAACCCTGATAACCTCTATGTGCTCCTCCAACAACCTACTCTAGAGATCGAGTTTCTGCTTGCATATGATATTTAGGTGCTCTTTCCATCTTCAATTCATAGCTTCGATAGTGGTGCTTATTGTGGCCCACCGATTTGCAGAAGTTACAAAACAATTGTTGGGGTGTCTAGATGAATTTTTGAAGTAAATTACAATTATTCATCACATGTTGTCTAGTAACCTGATAAATAGTGTAGTTCCCATGCTTAGCCCTGCTGGGGCTTCTGGCTTCAGGGAATTGGCCCCTCTCCTGTAATATAATTTCCGTACACTAGACAATGGTCTTTATTGTGCCCTTGGCCCTTACACTTTAAACATTAGACTTCTGCACGCACTTCTGGTTTAGTCTCCTTGTCTTTCTTCAAACTTTGTAATTCTAGGTGTAGGTTCTGTAACTGAGAATGGATCTGTTGTACCTCCAAGGTCACATCCTGAATAGGTGATGCATGCAACCTCGTCATGCTTTCCAAGGCTTCTACCTGTGTTCCTATCTTTTGTTGTGATAGAGTAATTCTCAAGTGGGGCAGAAGCGAATCTATAAACCATTCACGATGTTGACTATCTGTGAACTGCATGTTAGCTTCTCAAATCTGACACTTCAACATTTGATCTAATTCCCAGGGTGTCTCATTGACCCTCATCATGATTTCCTTGAATCTAATTACTGATTGTGAGTCAGACTTAGGCTTACTAAACTCCTTTTTTAAAGTTGCCCTAGTCTCTACTAGCGATGCAAGAGGATTATCAGAAAAATACTTGATATACCAAGTTAGCGCACGATCTTGCAAATGGGTAAGAAATTGTGCCTTATTTATATTTTCATCAGTAATTTGTTGTGTTGTCCATACAAAATTCGCAACAAACTAAAATTTCCCTTGAAAATTGGAAGCTTCATTGCGTTTGCCATGTTGAACGGTGGTGGTGGAGGTAGAGGTGTGGGTGAAGGTGTATGTGGTGGAGGTGCAAGTGGAGTGGATGGATGATGTGTTCACGAAAAACCCTGCATTATCAGCTAGACAACACTTCGCAATGAAGCTTTCACCGCTCCTTCGTTGTCACTTGAAGGAGGTCTGATTAATAGACTATATTCTAGACCTGATCTCTCATTATCTCTAAAAAATCTTCCACTTCAAATAGCTCCAAACATCAAGGAAGTGGCATCACCCATTTTTCACATAACATAATTTTAATCCAAGTATTCAATGATCTTAAATACTTACCTCATAGTCCCTTGAAAAATCGTCACTCTACTTCGCTATAGCTGACTAAGGTATCAACTGCAAATTCTATAACAAATCCTCCTAGAATCCGATCGAGCCAATGATCAACATCTCACATGATCTTGTTTTTAGAAGCTTCTAATTGTCACACTAATTCTGGAGTCCACACTATAGGATTATTGAGCTTCCACGTTCCTTGACTATCTCTTAAATTAGATAACCACTCATATAGTTCAATGGGAAAAAGTGCAAAAGAAGATCTCGTGTATTTCTGTATACCGATACATGTTCAACCAGTCTTCCTTTGACAAATGCAAATTCCTATTTTATTACGCCACAAATTCGTGAATCTTCCGATCCAACCACTTTTCAATTTATTTCTTTGTCGAATTCTAGTGATACGACACCACACATCTCTTTCGAGTAGATCCCGGTCCTGACAACGGAACCATTTGTTGGCTTACGGGGTCCTGACCTAGGTTTATAATTAGTTGTGCCAACCAACAAAACCATACACCACTGGCCCTTTCGGCAACAACCCACATAGCGCAGGCTGCAGTCTCACTCGAAACAATATGGGGGGATGCAAGAACCAAGTTTTTGCATCTAGAGGCTAGTGTGATGTCTTCCATCACCTCAGATCCACCTTCATGCAAATTGATAACCTCTTAGGGCACATTTCTGTAACTCTCTTAAAATAGCCTTCAGACCTCCACAAAGGTCTATGATTCATCCTTCTAGACCCTTAACAGTCAATTTGTCTACTTACGCGCATCAGAGAGCAATCCTAAATTAAGTTTCACGCAAATTTACTTAAGTTATTCATAAACATAAGAGAATTCATTAGAGTCATTGTGAAATTACTTAAACATGCATTGCGTACATCATTAACAGTTATTCAAGAGAATTGTGCAACATTCAATCAATATTCCATAAAACGCATCATTCATTGACAACATATAGAATTAACAAAAATAAATAGAAATACACAAGAATTCTCTGGAAATAGTCTTTATTGATCTTCAATTCAAGGTTACAGACTCAAAACTACCCTGCGCACGCAGCTGCAGGGATCCACACACTCAGCTGTGGACTCTACCTAGGTCTCTGCGCACTCAGCTGCAGAGCCTTTCTTCTACCTTACACCCTTCTCCTTGTTATCCTTTCCCCTTTCTTATCATCAATTCTTATCTAAAACATTTGCCTTGGACTCTCTAAGACACACCTATTTATAGCATTTTTCATACAATGCCATGATCCGTGGACCATGGGTGGATCTCAAAACCAACTCAAACTTTACATAAAACAAGGGGCTAAACCCCTTTGACTCCTATTCATCTACGCACTCCACATCCATAAATCATGGAGACTTTACATTAATTACAAAATTGTATAACAACTTGGGTTATCTTAACCCCAAAACTGACCTAGGGGACTCCATCCCAACAACTAACATGACTCTTCCACTTACATGGCTCTTTGACTTCATCCATGGGTCTCTTGTACTTCCACATTACATTACATTGATTACATAGTTATGACCTAAAGTAGTGATGTGGCCGAGGTGACTCATGACACAACTTGACATGACATTGCAGGTATGCACATGTTGGCTATGTTTTTCGTGTCGAACTGTTGTGCTATTGAGTGATGAGTGTTCCTGTGGTGTACCATAGCTTCACCTCTACATGGAAGAGTGTGTGGAGTCTTCAATGTTATTGGTGCTCGCTTGATGTTTCATGCATGTGCACATGTCTCCTTCACTTGCTACTTGGTAGGCTTTGCGTGTTCATCTAGCCACGAGCAAGTCTTCTAGCATGTGCTCCTTGGTCATCCCATTCATCATCGCGCCATGTCTCATTCATGTACCTATCTCTGCAATCACTCATGATGAGACAACATCAAATCCAAAAATGCCCTAGTCTTCCATGATGCATCATCTTTCATTTTCAGGTGTAGTTGACTAGGAGAGAGGACAAGGATTTGAAACTGCACAAAGCACATTTCAGGTCGGGATGCAGGGCACTATCAATAAAAACTACGCAAAGGTCACTGAGAGGCTGGGTTGATTAGTCCAAGATAGCAGTGACATTCTGCAGGATCTTGCTCAGTTGGGATTCGAAACTGCACAATTTTTGCAGGAGATAGTAGGGGACACTAGTAGTGAAAACGACACAAATTTTCAGAGGAGTTTGGGAGCAAGTTGCGGTAGCTTGTTGGCCAAAATTGTGCATAAATGGGAGACAGTCATATAAGACATGTCTACATAGTTTTCGGGCTAAGTAGGGTGTCAGGCAGCATGTGGACATTCAGAGAAAACTACGCAATTTTTTAGGAGGAGTAGCAGGCTGGCTGACGAGGGAACTGACTGACAGAACTGCACAATTTTTAGTGAGAGACAGCAGGTGCTTGTCCCTCATGTCTGTGCAATTTATTCAGCTAGAAGAGGTAGGCATGTTGACAACATCTATGCAATGTTTTAGAGGAGTGAAGCTCGGGGTCACTGCCCAATCAAACTCTCTGGTTGACCAGCGGGAGTCTTGATGGATAGGCTAGTGGGTAGCGTAGATTGAGATAGCTTCTTGGAAAACTTTTGTGTTGTTCTGGGTGACAGTCAGTGAGGTTGATTCCAAGATTACACAGTGTGTTGAAGTTTCTAAGTTTACTTAATTTAGAAGCCCTTCATGTACTTTTCCTAATTTATTCCTACTACTTGTTATTTTTTTGACCAAGTAAAAGAAACAAGAATAAACACACCACATGACACCATTATTTTTGGACCAATGTCCCCATAAAAAACCCAATGCAGGAAAACTGGTGCAAATATCTGAGGGTTTTCTTATTAAGCAATATCAGAGTACAATCTAGGTTTCGTAACTGGCCTACCCAATAGAGAATTTCCTTAGCAGCTATACCTCACATTTTGAGAGAAATCTCCTGGCTGAAACCCCGGAAAATTCTTCCGGCAGCTCTTCAGCACAAAACTCCTCCTACAACCCCAGCGTTTTCCCAATCGGGACTATGTCAGCCCCTCTCTATCTCACGCTAGCCTTGCATCAACCTTTCTTGGATTGCATCAGCCCCAGAAGGCCCTATGTCAGCTTTGGCAGCCTCTGCATCAGCTACGCTGTCCCCTCTGGTGCTCTGCGCAGCACTTGGCTGCCTCTGCGTGGCCCTGCGTGAGCCCTTGCTAGCTCTGCGTCACCCTCCTTGGTTGTTGCACTGCTCTCTTGACAAAATCTCTACCTCCTCTATTCCTTTATACTCAATGCCCCTTAGCTGCTCTCCCAATCAATGATTCTATCTCTCTTAGCAAACCCCACTCTAGAGAATAGAATGACTGATCATTTGGTGTGCTCTCCAAGTGACCCTCAAGCCTCCTCTTATACTTTTCCTATTGACATCTCAACGGTCGAGATTAAGTCCCTAATAAATGGCTAATATTAGATCTGGCTTGATCAATGTCTTTTGGACCACTCTAACACATATTCATATTAATACACATTAATATTTTATTTTCCGTAAGTTTAGACTTAGGGACTCCATTAAAAAGAATAATTATTTTCATATCTCTTGATTTGTTTAGAATCTACCCAAACCCTTTCTGTGTATTAAAGATCTCATGCACCCCAACCTCTCCACCAAATTTCATGGCAAGAGCACATTCGATGCTACCCCAAATCAACACTCCCTCTTAGCGAGGATTATGCTCTAGTAATACTCCTCACTGAGTATTACTTTGATCATCTGGCATCGATACCTATGTTGATTCTAGGCCTTCTTGCCCAACATCCTCTGCACTATTGCATCTTGTACTGCTGCCCATGGTTCTACCACTACCACTACTGCATCTGTACGACAGCTCCCTCTGCATCCGTGATGCTGCTGATCCTTCCTCCCAACACTGCATCTGCACTACACCTCCTCTTATCATGTTGCATTGTGCTGCCCATTGCTACACTGCAACTCAGTTACTGAGAATTAAGTAATTGATCTCCCAACTAACCTCCCTATTGGGCTAGAAACACCCTCTGATGTTTGTCACTGACAAGTGCTCCATCTCTCTAACCTCTGCACTGCTGCAACAACTCCCTACATCTCGTACCATTGCACACCTTGTTGTGCCTTCTTTCACTGGTGCAACACTCCTGTGCCTCTTGGACTGCTGCAGTCTGCTAGCTCTGCGCTATCTTGGGACTCCTGCATTGTAGCTCTCCCTGCCACTCCATCCGCATCCATCTCTACCCACCCAGCCAATCCTGCTACTCCTCATCGGGGTTCCCGTAGCAAGGTCTAATCCAAGAGGCTAGGTAC
This sequence comes from Pinus taeda, assembly GCA_000404065.3. NCBI lineage: Eukaryota > Viridiplantae > Streptophyta > Pinopsida > Pinales > Pinaceae > Pinus > Pinus taeda. The sequence continues at coordinate 10,018 of APFE031205818.1, forward strand.
CTCAAGGATCCTACCCCTCATCAACTATAGTCTGCCCAACTACAACTCGATGTCTCCCCACTTTCGCTCAAGTGGCGCGTGTGCACTTATGGCACAATCATCATCTATCAAAACTTCCTTCTCTACCCATGCTGACGATGCCTTAGTCTCGGAAGACTCTCCCTTATTATTCTTCCTTGGGCACTGAGTCGCATAATGACCCATCTCCCCACAGTGGAAGTACTTGATCTTAGAGAGATCTTTCTTCTTCCACTTTTGCTACTTTCCCTCAGATGCTAGGGCCACATCCTCCTCCTCCTACTGAACTTTGATCCCTTTGCTACTGCTACTTGTCTTCAACTACCATATGATCTCTTCCTAGTGAAGAGCTGCCAAAATCTCGTCCCAAGGTAAGAGAGTCCCTCTGCCCAGGATACTCTGGACAAGCACTTCCCAATCTTCTGAGACAACATTCAAGGTTGTTCTCACCATAAGCTCCTGATCTAGTTTCGCTCCTATAGCAGTCAACTGATCTCAGATCTCATTTAGTCCTCCGAGGAAGGTGTTAATCGATTGACCCTTCTTCATCTGATATGACCTCATCTGGTTCTCGAGTAGCATTCTTATCTACACACAAGTATGTTGGTACAAGTTCTTGAGAGCCTCCCACATCTCAACTATTGTTTCCTTCTCAGCTATATGTGGTACCACATGATCCTTGACCCCGTCAAGGATAATGCACTTGGCCCTTGCCATCACCTCTTCGTACTTGTCGTTATCATTGGGGTCAACTGGGATAGCTATAACCTTCAAGGCGAAGTTCTTGACACGATTCCTGTCAAACACTGATAATATTCTGGCCTTCCAGACTACAAAGTTCGATGCTCCATCCAGTTTGTCCTAGTCTCTTACCTCATGTAGTGCCATGACACTCCTCTACTTCCTTCCTGGAAGTTCTTTGTTTGACTCCCCTGAGTCTCTACTTCCCGTCTAGAAGTTCTCTTCTAGACTCCCTCTGAGTCTCTACTTCCCATGTGAAAGTTCTCTTCTGGACTCCCTCTGAGTCCTGATTTCCCTCATAGAAATCCTTCTTTCGCTTGTCGAGATGCCCCTACTCTAATCGTCTTGTGCAACTGCACTACTGATCCAGGTTCCTCGGCTAGAAACCCTCTGTAACAACTCCTCTAGCCCTGCTCTGTTAGGTATTGTTCTAACTACAGTACCTCACCAACTCCACTCTGCAATATTTATGTAGCCTTCTAGACTCCATCAAATACGTCTCTGTGAACTACGTCAGCCCTTCTCTGCTTCACGCTGGCTCTGTGTCACCCCAGATGGGTCTGCATCAGCCCTTGGATCCCCTATGTCAGTCCTCTAGCCCTTTGCGCCAGCAACGCTAGCCTCTCTGAGGCTCTGCATAGCCCCCTGATTCTTCTGCGTGGCTCTGGCTGGCTTTGCATCACACTTCTTGGCTTCTGCACTGCTAGAAACAACTTTTTTCACCTGGGGACAACTGTTTTCTGATGTTATTGCTCCACTCGACTGATGTCTTTTAGTCCTTGTGTGATCTGTAATCACGCTCTGATACCATGTTGAAGTTTCTATGTTTACTTAATTTAGAAACCCTTCATGCACTTTTCCTGATTTATTCCTACCTACTTGTTAATTTTTCTTTAACAATTTATTTACAAATTAAACACTGAAAAGAAACACCATGCATGCTCAACATATTACAGATCAGCAACTAAAAGAAACAAGAACAAACACACCACATGACACCATTATTTTTGGACCAACGTCCCCGGAAAAACCCAATGCAGGAAAAAGGTTGCAGCTATCTGAGGGTTTTCTTATTAAGCAATATTAGAGTACAATCTAGGTTCTGTAACTAGCCTACCCAATAGAGAATTTCCTTAGTAGCTATACCTCACATTTTGAGAGAAATCTCCTGGTTGAAATCTCGGAAAACCCTTCCGTCAACACTTCAGCGCAAAACTACTCCTGCAACCCCAGCGTCTGCCCAATCTAGACTGCGTCAACCCCTCTCTATCTCACGCTGGCCCTGCGTTAGCCTTTCTTGGCCTACGTCAGCCCCAGGAGGCCCTGTGTCAGCTCTAAGAGCATCTGTGTCAGCTACGCTGGCCCCTCTGGTGCTCTGTGCAGCACTTGTATGCCTCTGCATGAGCCCTTGCTGGCTCTACGTCACCGTCCTTAGCTGCTCTCCTGGCACAATCTCTACCTTCTTTGTTCCTCTATAATAAATGCCCCTCAACTACTCTCCTGACCACTGATTCTATCTCTCTTAGCAAACCCCACTCTAGAGAATAGAATTACTGATCATCTAGTGTGCTCTCCAAGTGACCATCAAGCCTCCTCTTATACTTTTCCTGTTGTCATCTCAATGGCTAAGATTAAGTCCCTAATCAACGGCTAAGATTAGATCTAGCTTGATCCATGTCTTTTGGACCACTCTAACATAGATTCATATTAATACACATTAATATTTTATTTCTCCATTAAAAATATTAATTAATTTAATATCTCCTTATCTATTTAGAATCTTCCCAAACCCTTTCTGCGTATTGGAGATCTCATGTGCCCCAACCTCTCAACCAAATTTTGTGGCTAGAGCACATCTGATGCTACCCCAAATCAACACAATGTAGATTGCTTAGGAGGCAACTTCAATCTCTGCACAGTTTTGGGCAGCAGTACTTGGTCATTGAGGGATGAGACTATGCAATGTAGCTTAGTGAAGGCTTGACTAATGGAGGGTGGTCTGGTCAACCTAATTTCAGAAAAAATGGCTAATTGTGTGAGTGAGTGACCTCGTGAATACATGACCTTGCGAACAAACACTCAACATGACTCAATGACAAGACACCTCAAACCAAAAAGACAACATGTCTCAGTGTGATTGATTACGAGACTCTCTAATGGTGAAAGAGACAAGTGCGACACTTTGGATAAACCTTCGAATGACCATGTCGACACTTGTGTGACAGTGCTTACAAAATCATGTGTGAGTGTGATAGATGTCTACATAGTGAACGCAACTCATACACAAACCTTCAACATCAGTAGAACAAGGTCGCAAGCATGACATAGAGATCAACATGCTGAAGTCGATAGATGGTTAAACAAGTGAAAAGGAAGCAAGACATGTATAGGAAACACATGAAATGACTTTTTGGGGTTTTCACATAAGCTCGTTACTGAAGACATGATGATATGACAATGACAAGAAGTCTTGCAAATTCAACTAAGAGATGTACTTAAAAAGGTTTTCTTTACTTACAATACTTACGCTCAAGATGATTGTGCATATGATGGAGTTTGTATGAAGTCCCGACCTTTACCATCACTTAGTGTCTTGGTCCTTCTCCTCAACTCCTTGGGGTTGATCTTAGCATGTCAACTTCTCCTGTAGTCACTAAGAGGTAGACCAGCGCAGCTTGAGCGGGTAGTGATTGTTGTCGGGACGATGCCTTGGGAGGCCCATCTGTGCAGTTTCTACATGCAAGACTAACAGGACAACTTGGACAACATTGTGCAGTTTTGAGGCACATTAAACTGCTACGGGATGTGGGCCTTGGGAGGACACCTCTTCACAATTTCTTAGTGCAGGGCAGTCAGACTGCTCTGTGCATTTCTGGAGAGCAGCGTTGGTTCCCTAACTGCTCTGCACATTTATGGAGAGCAGTGTTGGCTAGTGTCTCTGTGCACTGCGAGGCTTTAGTAGGCAAGGTAGGAAGCTTAATGGTTGTAGAAGAAAAGTGAATAGTTTCGGGTGGCTCGATGAGGCTATGGTGCTTAGGAAATTGGCTAAGTGTGAGATCAATGAAACATATGTAAACATCAATAATACTTGATTGTGATCACACATGAATACTTAGTGATGCAAGATAGACCATCCAAAATGCATAAAACATACTCTGCTTCATGTGATAACCTTCACAGCAAGAGTGCATGAAGTGAATGTGAAACATGTCTATGTGATGATAGCAACTCATGCGTGCATTCTTTCTCTTGAAGCAAAACAACGTTCCCTTTACGTGAAAAACAAAAACCCTTATACCCAAAGATGACACATGCTACATAAAGATGAGAACACAAAGAACTCTTAAGATTAAGGAGTGGAAGCTTGAGATCATCAGTTTACCAACAAGTGACCAAGGAAGATTGATCATAGGATCCAAGGTAGGCTTTGAAATTTGCATGCAAGCCAAAATTTGGGAGGGTGTTTGTAGCCACTACAACATAATGCAATATATATAACTATCGTTGATGTAGGCATTCCCATACTCAAAACATAAATGTCTTAAAGAACCAATACAAAAACACATCTAAAGATCTATGTCAATAGACAACATAGTATGGATGTAACCATCAATGGGTATATGTCTACAATCATGAATATTTAATAACTCCACACATCCTGGATGGATGAAACTAGATCCAAGATCTTGATCCCCATCTCTCAATCTATAGTACAAATCTAGCCATAAGAGTGAATGTCTTGTAGTTGAACATGGTAGAAACCACTTGATTACTGGTCAATAATGTGAATCCTTAACAAGCGTGAGAGAAACCACCAATAATGACAATGCTTCTCCAGGTACTTCCAGTACAATCTATGAAGTGTGAATAGGTGTGTTGATGTTGAACACTCATAGAATCATTCAATTGAAGGTCAATAATGAGAACATGTTGTCAAAGGCGAGAAACTTGCCATTAAGGTATGAAGGCTCCAAGGTAGTGAAGGTTTCTAGATCAACTTCCTAGATAATGAGCTAAAGTCAATAGAAAGTGACCGATCGCAAGAGGGCCTACGACACGAAACTCATGTCAAGTTTTAGAGAACGAAAATTAGGAGTAATTCAATACTGACTTAGGGATGGTCGACATGATTGAAGGCTATGAATGGAAAATTAATTTGAACTGAGGTTGAACTTCACTTGAAAATATTGGTGCCACGACATTATGACTTGGTAGCATTTGAATCAAAAAATAATTCCCAAACCAACCGAAGAATTTCAATGAGGTATGGTCAATTAAGAGCCAAATGGATTTCCCAACCCAGACACAAAAGTGGAGTGTCATACTGCCTTTTAAGAAACAAAAACAAAGGTTCTTTCCCACATTTCTCCCACCATTATTAGAAAGTACCTATTTATTTTTGGCAAGCTTGAGGAGGATAACATATGCTTGTCTTGTAAGCTCAGCCTTCAGATGAGTCCTTCGAAGTATTATTAATGAATCCTAGGAAGGATTAGTTCGGTCCCATCATGATTAATGAGTCCTGCAATGTTTAAGTTTTACGAGTCCAGTGAAGGGATAACTCGATGTCGTTTTCATGTTTAAAGAGTTCGAAAAGAAACGAAAAGAAAACTCGTTCAATTATTTCAACATAAAATTTTAACAAGCCTGGAGAAAGTAAAGATTTGTGTTTTTCAGTTGTAGGGAGTTAGGAGAAAAACATAAGTAAACTCCACTATTTCCTTTTTCATAAATTTAGTCCCTCAAGCCTGAAAAAGGGTAAAATAATGTAGGACAAAACTCTATTGACCATGATTAGTCAACGTATACCTTTTCGTCAATAGTCTAGTTCAATCCGTAAAAGCGGTAAACTTATACTGAATAAACGAGTGTTCATTTACTTTTATGAGTTCGAATAGTCAAGTACTCGACAATATTTTCATTTTTAGGGACTTTGAAAAGGGCGTAAAGAGAACCCCTTGCTTTACTTTTTTGAAGTTTTTAACGAGTTCGAAAAAGTGATAAAAATGTACTCCTCACCAAAATGATTCATTTTCGTAATAACCTTTGTTCTGCACACTTAAACTCACAAATTATCGTCACTACTCAAAAATATAGTAAAAAAAAATTGGATTTCAAAGGCTAATATTAAAAAAAGATATTTTAATGGGCCTAAAAGCTTATATAAAAAAAAAAACAAAAAGTAAAAACATTTTACCATTTGTGTTTTTCACCATTTAAGAGTGATAGAGTGCATTTTGCACCACGAATTTTAGAGGCAGACTCTTAGAAAATCATCGAACCAAATAACGAGCCATCTTCTCTAGGTAAATCATATTTTCAATATCTTCATTTTCATGGTTTTTATTCTGCATTTGACTATGTATTTTGGTTTTTTGGGGAGGGTTTTCAAATGAAAAATTGCCCTCGGTGTGTGTAGTTCATGCTCATCAGGCCTGCACACACCGACTAATTTTTTTACACTGAAAAACTTGATGTGCACAGTTTCTAGGCATATAACAACAAAAATATACACTATTTTTCTCATGAGGTTGTGCACAATGCCGAGAGAATTGAAACTTTAATTGAAAACGCCCATTTTTTTTCAAAAAAATACCACAATTTCTTCTAATGATCCTCCATGTTTTTTTGTTGGAGTTTGACCTATAAAAATGGATTAGAGAGAGTGTGAACATGAAGAGAAAGATATATCTGCTCTGAACCATCTAGAGGCAATATAAGCACTGACAAGTTGTGGCTTGTATAAATTTTTCACTATTCTAGGCATGAAGGCTCAATTAGACTTGCTGGAGTGGATAGTGAGAAAGTGGAATGTACAAGAAGAATGTTTCATGATTTCAGACCATAAAATCACTATTGATGATGATGACATTTACTTCTTATCTAGGCTCCCACGGCATGGGGTGGACATTTTTTTGTATGGACATAAACAAGGTGGTGAAACAAATGCTTCCTATCTAGTGCAACATTGCTTCTGAGGATTTTCTCTCTAAGATGGGAGAATTGATTGCAAAACTATAGAGAGGCTTCATTTGAGAGATATTGGGTTCATTGTTGCATGCATATGTGGAAGTGTAGCTCTTCACTTTCTTACAAAGGCTCAGATGAAGATCTTCGTAGAGTGCATGCAACCTACAATATTCAACTAGTGTGAAGGGGTAGTTTCCAACCTAAAACGGCAACTAACCAAATTCAAAACCAGTAAGCTCAATAATTTTTGGTATGGTTCCTTTTTCATCTCGTTTTCTCTATAGAGGATCCCCCTTCTCACTCCATAGCATGGAAAATTTTAGGGGTGAATTTTCGCCCTTGGGCTAAATTAAGGGGTTTTATATTTTTATTGGAAGAATATTTTGTATCATAGTACATTGTTACAAATTGCCTCAAATTTATTTTATAAAAAAAATAGGTATGGAGGTTAGCCCACCTTATTTTAAGGGAGAGGGTAATAAAAGTAAATTTAGCCCTTGAAATTAGGAGTTACAATCTTCCATTCGCCCTCATTTTCAAGAAAATGTATTTATGATAGTTATAAATAAAAAATATAAATACAGTGGAGGTATGGTAAATAAATAAAAATACAAATAAACTAGAGGTATGGTAAATAAATAAAACTTCTTTTTATATTTAGTCCATAACCCTCTTTCTATTTCAGAAGGCTCAAAAACGAGGTTTCATTTAAGTGAATCCTATGGGCCAAATACCATATTTATAAAAGAGGTATGGTAGATTAATAAAAATATAAATAAAAGAGAGGTATGGTAAATAAATAAAACATTTTTTTTATATTTACTCCACATGTCACCTTATATTTATGGTAAATAAATAAAAATATAAATAAACTATAGGTATGGTAAATAAATAAAATCTCTTTCTATATTTAGTCCATAACCCTCTTTCTTTTTAAGAAGGCTCAAAAAAGAGGTTTTATTTAATTGAATCCTATGGGCCAAATACCATATTTATAAAAGAGGTATGGTAAATTAATAAAAATATAAAAAAACAAGAGGTATGGTAAATAAATAAAACATTTTTTATATTTACTCCATAAGCCACCTTATATTTACGAACACTCCAAAAATGTGTTATATTTAGGTGAAGCCTATGGGACAAATTATTATTAATACCATGCAAAAAAACATTATTAACCCTAAAATTAGTATTAATAAAAATAAATGTGGCACATGGTATTGACCCATGGTATTCACATAGATCCATCTTTACTCTGGATCAAATATCGTGATATGCAAACTAACATGGAGTGAAAAAAATATCTGATCCCTCTCGGGGCTTGCTAGATAAAGAGTAAAATGGTTTTGTAATTTAATGTCACTTAACCTTTTAACTTGGTAAAATTAAAATAAATAAAATAAAAAATAAAAAAATAATTATTAATTTTATTAATTTTTATAAATTACTATAGTAGTTTTTAAGCTCCAGGTTTATGATAACCCATGGTATTGACCCATGGTAATACCATGGTATTCATGTGAGCATAGACTATTAAAGGGGAAATTCTATTAGCTTAGATCCATCTTAATTTCGGGTCTACCAAGTGTTGGGAGGGATAAATAGATTTCATCCCTCTAAGAGTGGTAGATGTGGAGTTAAGATGGATAGAGGTTGGTTTTTATGATATTGAATATATTAAATAGACTTAGGAAATTATATTGTAAAAAAAATCTTAGGGTGAATGGTTAAAGCTACATTTAGTCACTTCACAAAAGTTAGTAAAAATTATCGATATCTCTATTAATATTGGTTTATCTGATTTAACAAAAAAAAAATTAAAACAATGAAATCTTAACTCTTTCCGCATCACCCTCACAGAAGAGAGATAGTCGCTGCCCAGATTTCCCACAATTTTTCAAACATTCTCAATATGATATCTTCATGAAAAAGTTAAGGTAAGATCTTAGATTAGTTGTTTGAAAAATATGCTGGTTTATACAACCTTTCATCTTCTTTGCTATTATTAGTTTGTCGTAATGATCTGTAGGGGTTGGGTCAATGCACCATATTGTCCTAAAAGGCGGAGATTTTGCACCAAAAAGGAAATTAATCCACATGTTACAACGCTGTTAAAAATGGTATGAAGGTAGTGAATTATGCTAATAATAAATTTAGATGGGGAGAGACGTAATTAAATTTTATTATTTAATTGAAGATTTCCAATAAAAATAATAATAAATCTACATTTATATATTTATATATTGATTAGAAGGCTTCTGACAATGCTCACTTCTTTCCATTAGATCCACTTCAGGCCTTTGGGATACCTACTACTTCATTATAGTATCTAATTGGGGCTTGCCACTTGTTGGCGTGTTGGGGTAAACAAACTTGATGTGTTTTTTTTTTATCTAGCAATTGGAGTCTATGGAATAAGAAAGAAATTTGATAGCTTGGCAAAAGTGGTAGCTTGACAAAAGTGGTAGCTTGACAAAAGTGGTAGAGAAAACATTAATCTCTCCTACCACGACAAACATGGCCACTAAAACTTGCAACATTGTTTTTAAGGAAGTGAAAATTATGTTTCTTTTTTCCAAACATGTATGTTAGTATATTACAGTTTAATGACTATATTTTATTATTATCATATATGGTTTCATACTTTAACAAAACATTCGCCAAGACTTCACAATGTTTTATTACTCAGTGAAAGATTTTCCAAGATCTTACAAGATTTTATAATTCAGTGAAAGATTTGCCATGACTTTACAAGATAATATAATTTGGTGAGCTTCACTAGAAAGTTTTTACACAGTAAGCTATTCAGTAAGCTATTCAATATAAGTTTACAGTCAATCCAGTATAAGTTAGCAGTCAATCTGTAAAAGCGATAAACTTATACTGAATAGTTCAATCCTTGGGTACAATAGCTTTTAATTTTCAAGAACTTTTCATGAAATTTTCTGTGGAAGTAAAGGAAGTGGAATTAAGGGGTATTGCAGGGAAACCACGAAAGATAATCAACTCTAACAGTATGACAAAGCTCATAAAAAAGGAACAAAAATGTGTAATTGCACAATTATGTTCACTAGATGTTTCCACATTGGAACCATCTATTTCTCCAGATCTCCAAAAATTCTTGGACAATCATTCCAAGGTATTTGAGACTCCCAGAGGTCTCCCACCTATTCGTGATCATGATCATGCTATTAATATGATTCTAGGAAGTGTTCCTCCGAATATCAGGCCGTACAGATATCCTTATGCCCAAAAAAGTGAAATTGAACGTATGGTTGCAGAAATTCTAGAGGCTGGTATAATTCAACCGAGTCAAAGTTCTTTCTCTGCTCCAGTAGTATTGGTGCACAAGAAGGATGGATCATGGTGCATGTGTCCATTATAGGGAGCTCAACAAGCTTACTATTAAAGATAAGTTTCCCATTCTTGTCATTGATGAATTACTAGATGAATTGCATGGATCAATTTACTTCACCAAGTTAGATCTTCGTTCAGGATATCATCAAATCAGAATGAAGACTGAAGAGATTCTGAAAACAACATTTAGAACTCATGAGGGTCATTATGAATTCTTGGTCATGCCTTTTGGCCTTACTAATGCACCTTCAACATTTCAAGGTTTGATGAATTCCATTTTCAAACCATTCCTT
>APFE031205829.1:0-29576 GCA_000404065.3 Pinus taeda
ACTCAACCATTAATATACAGATAGTTGGGGTTTTTAGCGAGATGCTTTCCCCGGGATACATACTGTGTTAATGTGTGGATGCTCTTGATGTTTTATTGTTATTGATGCTGCTATATTGATGATCAACGTAGAGGAGCTTATGTATTGTGTATGTTTTCCGCAATAGTACATGATCAGGATAATCTCTGTTGAATATGTGTTAAATTATTCAAAATTTCTACATAGTGGAGCTCAGTGACTTCAGTCTGTGCATAAGCATCAATAAAGGATCTTTGTTCTACAGTAGTTTGGGTGGGCCGTGGTGGTATCATGTCTTCCTCCATAACTGTTGGAAAACCTGTTGATTCTTGTGTGATAACATGATGTTCTTTCTCTACTCCTGCAGCTCCTGCTGGTTCTTGTGTGATAGCAGGCTGCCCTTTTTCTTCTTTTACAGTTTTTAGAAAACCTGTTGGTTCTTGTGTGACAGCGGGTTTTTATTTTTCTCCTCCTGCAGCTCCTGCTGGTTCTTCTGTGACAGCAGGTTGTTGCATTTCTTCTGCTGCTCTTCCTGCTGGTTCTTGTGTAACAGCAGGTTGTTGTTCTTCCTTTTCTGCTCTTCCTGCTGGTTCTTGTGTGACAACAGGTTGTTCTATTTTGACTACAATAGCAGGTTTCTCTGTAGCAGCAGGGGGTGGTGGATTAGCTTCAGTTATTGGGACCTGTACTACCTTATATCCTGCTTGAGTGTAAAATTCACCACACTCACTGCACATGTACTCATTGTACTGACTCTTTTCTGCTACCGTCGCTACCCGTGCCAAGAAGTGGAGATTATATTCATTCTGGTAGGTTTCCTTAACCATTATTATCTCCTGCTGATAATCTTTAATTTGAGATTTTAAAAACTCAATTTCTTCCTGCAGGGAAGCTATGGTAGGTGGGGCTTGCCTATCTGCAAGCTCTAGTGGATGAAATGATTGTTGTTCTGCATTCATTTGGGCATTTGCATCCCCAATAGGTGGTTCTTGTGTGTCACCTGTTGGGTCAGTGGCTAGTTCTTGTGTAGTAGCCACTTGCCCAATATCATCTTGGGTGTCTATTTTAGATTTTTCGGCAGGTAGTTCTTGTGTATCAACTGCCTCAGAAAATGTTGTCACAAAGCTGTCAACGCTCAGCATCTCAGCCATAGAGGGTGAGGAAGGGGATTGTTCTGGAATGATTGGACTATGGGGTGTTAGGATAATAGGTGGAGAACTGGGAATCAGAGGGCTAGTAAATTTAACTGCTGCGGTTGACCGTTTTCTCTGCCTCTTTAAGGAGGCAGGAAAATCAACAATTTTTCTTTTTCGGTCACTTTCCTTGGGGCTGGGGAAACTATCAGGACTAGCAGCTGCTTTGATTGAAGCCCTGGTTCTTCTCCTTTTTGGTGAAGTTTCAGTTTGCTGTTGCTTTTTCCTTTTAAGAGAAACAATGGGGGTATTATCCTCAGAATCATCAGTGGAAATATGAAGCACAGGAGTAGATGGTTGAGCTTCATTGGGAGATGGAGTCCTCTGCAGGGGTGTTTCTACTGCTAATTGCTGAGGAATTTCTTGAGTTATTTGCTCTGGCTGTTGGGGAACCTCCACCTGGGGTACTTGTTCCGGCTGCAGGGGAACTTCCTCCTGGGGTACTTGTTCGAGCTGCTGGGGAGCTTCCTCCTCCTGCTGAGGATCTTCTTATATTTGCTAGGGAGGATTAATGACAGGGGGTGGTTGATTTAGAGCAAAGCCTCTATTTATTAGGAGTTGGGCTAACCTATGGTGTTTAAGGGAAAGGGTTGGATGCTTCGCTTTTTCAGCATAATGTGACATGTTTTTTAGACAACCCAATAGATAATAGGGAATGTTTATCAACTGTCGATGCCTCAAATGATTTAACAGAACGAATTCGTGTTGGTAAATTACCTGGTAATGACCTTCGCACGTTAAATATTGCTTGACAAACTCCGTGACCTTTGGCCATGGTGGAGGCAGTGACTAAAGAGCGACCCCTCTGCCTTTAGCTTCTACGTGTTCGCCCGGTAGAAAGAAGCCTTGTTGCGCATTCAAAATAACATGTTTCCTGCTGAACCAGCGTATACCATTGATTGGTAGCCCAGAGACTTGGGCTACGTCTTCCTCTATTACCGGTATATGTACTCCCTAGACTGTAGAAAATACTTCTCTCAAATTGCATGCAAACTCCAACACTTGTTGTGTGTTGAAGTCTGGAAGTCTTCTGAAGTAGTCTACCCACCCTGCCTGCAGAAAAATTTGATAGACCTCGGGGTAGAGTTCCAATAGCGCTGTTGTGCTAGGTTCATAAGTGATCAGATTTCCTCCCATAGCTACTGATTCAGCGAACAATACATGATACAGAGCCTAATTTCCGAGTTTGAAATAGAGCAAACCGTTACAAATGAGGATATGCCATGGCAGAGTGAGTTTTAGATATTACCACGAGGAATAAGGGTGGCGGTGATTACATGTTATGAAATAATTGTGATATTTTGGTAATCCCCCCCAAATCTACAACTGAATGATTTGATTGGCAGTATAATGATTTCGGTAATCCTATCACATCTTCGCATTAACTATAAATTAATATTCACACTTAAACATGCGTACCTTTACTTTTTATCTTTAGTCACATGCAAAAGTCTTATCTTCTCTTTTCTGGCTTAATCATAATTTGAACGGGTTTTTAATTGTGAACACACAAGCGATCTGGCGGGAAGTAGCAGTGACGACGTGTACTTGTTAGAGTGCTTCGCTGGTCCCTTGAATGCAGCGAAATATGTTCCATCAGGATGATGATTCACTAAGAGCTGGGATTGGTGTTGCAGTGTTGAAAGGTGACATTTTGTCGGAACATAAGCTCGTGCGGTAAGTGGTGTTACGACAACGGGGAAATGATATTGTATTGACGGAAAGTGGTGTTGCAGCAACCGGGAATGACGGAAAGTGGTGTTGCAGCAGCGGGGAATGACGGAAAGTGGTGTTGCAGCTACAGGAAATGACGGAAAGTGGTGTTGCAGCAACGGAGAATGACGAAAAGTGGTGTTGTAGCAACTGGGAATGCTATTACATTAACAGAAAATGGTGTTGCAGCAACTGGAATGGTGTTGCAGCAACAGGAAATGGCGTTGCAGTAACAAGGAATGGTGTTGCAGCAATAGGAAAATGGTTTAAAACTTTGACTTATGATCCAAAAAAGCGTTCCCAAGCTGCAAAGTGATCCTTTTAGGATTTTTATCTTCAGCCATCCTCCGAAAGTAAGATCTGCAAAACAACTAATTGTAACATAGCAACCCCTTGGCAGGGATTATTAGTTCAAAAATCTAATCTAAGGATAAATAAATGAACAGAAATTTAAGTGCCTTGAGGGGAAGCAAATTCCCCCAAAAAAACATAGTGTAATTCTGCCATGCAGGTAGCTTTGAAATCCTCCTTAGAAACAGGCGTTGATACGGATGGAGTCGGTATCCGTTCACTAATAACGGTGTTCTATTATCATCAATCGTTAAGAGTTTGACTGTTCCGTTTGGAAATACAACATCTATTTCATAAGGTCCTAGCCACCTTGTTCTCAATTTACCTTGGAAATTCTCGAAACGAGAGTCATACAGTAAAGCCTAGTTACCTTTCTAGAACTACTTCTGCTTAATAGTTTTTTCATGACATTTGGTTCTTTGTTGCTGAATCATGGTTGTTTGGTGGATGGCATATAATCTTTTCTCGTCTAGCTCCTGCAGCTGCTGCAACCTGGTTGTCTGTGCATCAGTCAAATCAAGGTTAACAGCTAAAGCAGTTCTCAATGTTTTGATTTCAAACTCCAAAGGGAAAACAACATTTTTACCAAAAACTAACTCATAGGGTGAAAAGCCTGTGGTGTTCTTCTAGGTGGTTCTATAAGCCCAAAGTGCTTCAGGCAGCTTTTGAAACCAATCCCTCCTGTTCTCTTTTATTGTTTTTGTCAGAATGGCTTCTATTACTTTGTTGGTGCTTTCCACCTGCCCATTTGACTGGGGGTGATAAGGTGTGGTCATTCTATGCTTAATATGGTATTTCTGCAATGTGTCTTTGAAGCATGAGAATAAAAGGAGGTCCTCCATAGTGATAGCTCCCTAGGCAAACTTAATCCTAACGAAGATTTCTTCAAATAAAAATGTTAATACTGATTCCTCATTAGCTTTGATAAGTTCCTTGGCCTCTACCCAATTAGTCATGTAATCTGTACATACTAGTATGTAAACTCTTTGATTAGATGGAGGATTAATGGGACCTATAAAATCTAGCGCCCATCTTTCAAATGGTTCAAGAATTACCTGGGGATTGAGTGGCATTTCATCCCTGTGATTAGGCTGGCCTATTCTTTGGCAGCTATCACAGGCCCTGACATATTTTTTTGCATCTTTGAAGATTGAGGGCAAGTAATATCCCATCCTGAGAACCTTGTGTGTTTTTCTTTTATCCGCGAAATGTCCTCCACAAGGTCCATCGTGGCAAGCTTTTAATACATCATAAATCTGATCTTCACCAATGCATCTTCGGATCTCCTGATCGAGTCCTATGTGAAACAGACAGTCGCTTATCCATCTGTACCTAGTGCTCTGCTGAATAATTTTCCTTTTTTCTCTATGCGATAGGTGTGATGGTAATTTTCCTGCAAGTAAGTAGTTAGCAATATCTGCGTACCAAGGTGAGTGAGCAGAGATTGCAAATAAATACTCATCGGGAAAAGAATCATCTACTGGAATATTTTCATTAGTTTTTAACCGAGAAAGAAAGTCAGCAACTACATTCTCTTTTCTTGGTCGGTCTACAATTGTGATATCAAATTCCTGTAATAACAGTAACCATCTAGTGACTCGAGCATTTGTAACTGATTTATTCATTAGGTATTTAATGGCCGAGTGGTCGGTATGCACAAAAGTAGTATAACCAGTGATGTAATGCCGAAATTTGTTGATAGCGTAAATAACTGCTAGAAATTCTTTCTCGGTGACTGTATAATTAAGTTCTGCGGGAGTCATGTTTTTACTAATAAAATAAATGGCATAGGGAAGACCATTTTCTTCCTGTCCCAGGACAGCTCCAATGGCAGTGTCTGAGGCATCAGAGGATATGTGAAAGGGGAGTGCCAATCTGGTCCTCTCAAAATGGGAGCTATGGACAACTGATGTTTAAGCTGATCAAATGCTTTTTCACAGTCATCAGTCCACTTAAATTCAGCGTTTTTCGTTAATAACACAAACAGAGGGGAAGCTATCTTAGAAAAATCTTTTATAAATCTTCTGTAGTACCCTGCATGTCCTAAGAAACTCCTTACTTCTGTCTGGGTTTTGGGAATAGGGAGGGTCAAAATTACCTGTATTTTTGCAGGATCGACTTGAATTCCTAATAATGAAACAAAGTGGCCTAATACAATGCCTTCATTCATCATCATATGGCATTTCTCAGTACTTAAGCCAAGATGTGCTTCAATGCACCGCTTAAGTACTTTTTCAAGATTCTGCAAAGCATCTTCAAAGGTTGTTCCATAAGGAGTAAAGTCGTCCATAAAAATTTCTAAGGAATCATTTATCATATCAGAAAAGATACCTATGACCTCTCTCTAAAAAGTTGTTGGGACATTACATAGCCCAAATGGGAGAACCCTGTAAGCAAATGTCCCCCAAGGGCTAGTAAAAGTGGTTTTATCCTGGTCCTGGGGTGCAATCCTTATCTGATTATATCCACTAAATCCATCCAAAAAGGAAAAGAAATTCTTTCCAACTAAGTTATCTAATACCTGATCAATGAATGGTAACGGGAAATGGTCCTTCTGGGTGGCCTTATTTAGGGCTCTATAGTCTACACATACTCGCCATTTCCCATTTTTCTTGGGTACTATTACTAGCGGAGAAACTCATTCACTATCAGATATGGGATATATAAATCCTGTATTTAACAATTTTTGAAGCTCTTCTTTTACTATTTCCCTCAGATTGGGATTCATTCGTCTTTGGGGTTGACAAATTGGCCGAGATCCTTCTTTAATATAAATACGGTGAGTGCACAGTTCAGGAGAAATCCCTTTCATGTCTGTGTAATCCCAAGCAAATGCCTCTTTATTTTCTTTGAGTAGCTTCATTAACTGTTGTTTTTGATCATCTGTTAGATTAGGATTTATATTTAATGTTTTACTTGGTTCGATTTCTACTGTTATACTTTTGGAAGGACTGCCATCTAATATCTGAGGTAAATTTTCAGTTTCAAGGTTGTTCTGGGATTCTGATTCTAGGATTGCAGTGAGGTGATTATGTATTTCTAAGCTAACCGAAGAAGGTTCAGAAATAAAGTTGCTGATTAGTTCATCTTCAGTTGAGTCTTTGAGAGTTAAAGCTTGTCCGACAGTTAAAATAGGTTGGGTTTCCTCATCCTCATAATCTACCCATATTGAATTATCGTTATTAATCATGGGTGTGGCATGGGGATAAAGAGTCAGATGTTTGGTTTCCTACCCATTAGATATTGTCATTGATCCAGACCTACAGTTGATGAAAGCATCTGCTGTAGCAAGCCAAGGTCTTCCTAGAATTAATGGATGACCCCCCAACTTTGTTTTAGTTTTTAACACCACAAAGTCAGCTGGTTAATTCCAAGATTCTATGGAAATTACCAAGTCTTAAATGACTCCTTTGGGTTTAAATGTAGAACGGTCAGCCAGCTCTAGAATGGTTGGAGTTTCCCTAATTAAGTGTTTCAACTGTAGTAATTGTGTTGTTTCGAGTGTCGTAATATTTATTGTTGCACCTAGATCTACTAGAACTTTAGAGACAAAGGTTTTTCCAACCTGAACTGTTACTGTAGGGTGACCAAGGTCACCATATTTCACAGGGGGGTCTTTTTCTGTCATCAAAGCAGTCAGTTCTCCCATCACATGAACTGTGAGGGGTTCCTTGGCTTTTCTTCTAGGCTTTTTAATACAAATATCCCTAACAGTTCTGGCATAGATAGGGACATCTCTTAGTGCTTGCAATAATGGGATTTTGACATATAAATTCTGCAGTTCTCCTAAAAGGTTAAAAGCTGGTGGCTCAAACGTTTTAGTAAGAGCCAATCTTTCAGGAAAGGGTGGCTCTGTTGTTTGGACAGTATTGTTAGAAGATGATTCAAGAATTTCAGTATCTTTGTTAGATGACTTTTCCTTTCTAGTTTCTTCTTTTTTAGAGTCAGTAATGTCATCTATGATGGGTTCAACTATCGTCCCAAAGCGTAAATGGATGTCATTACATTACATAGGGGAGATAGGTTGATTTTGAATATCGATTACCTACAAGGCTTTATTATTGTTTGGGTTGGGATTAGGTTGCACAGGCAGTTGGGGTCTGATTGACTGGTTATTCTGCGGGGCATTAGATGGTAAGGAAAGAGATTGCTGGTGTTGAGGAAATGGAATCTGCTGGGCTGCCCAATTTGGATTCCATTGATTGAAATAAGGTTGTTGAAAAGTCCAAGGATTCCACATAGTAGGGTCAGTAAAAGGAGGATTTGGTTGCTGCATAGGAAATTGCATCGGATTAAAGGGTGGGTATTGCATTTGATTCATGGGTGGGAAATTTGTTTGAAAAGGAGACTGATTATTCCAACGACTAAATGCTGTGTTAGAACTCATACCTTGTCTTTGTGGCCATTGCCTCCTCTGTGTCATCAGGTACACTGCTTCAGCTTCTTCTTCAGTTGATTGCAGCGCTGCCTTTATTCCTGGCAAAGAAGGGCATTGCTGAGTTTCATGATCCTTTTCACAAACGGTACAAATTGGTACCTTATCCAATGGGCATTCCTGCAGTGGGTGCTTTCCTTTGCATTTGGAGCAAAAGATAGCCAGGGCAGCTTCTGCTTCTGCCTGTTTCTTTTTAACCTGCAGAGCATCAATTTGTGAAGCAAAGGAGCTTAACATTTCAGTTTTAAATTCTTCAAGCAGATTACCTATTTCGGCTCGTGTTGCTCCTCCACTTGCTGACTTCTGGACTCTTGAATATGTATTGTCCCTGCTTTTAGATCTGCCTGCTGCTCCTCTGGAACACCTCATGCAGAGGTTGATAATATCATCAAATGGTTCTTTGAAAATATCCCCTTTTCCAATCATATTTAACATATTTAGGCAGTCATCTCGTACTCCTTTTAGTAGTATTGTCTTCAGAATATCCTTACTCATGGTTGGGTGATCTAATCGCTGCAGATTATACTGCAGTCTCTCTACAAAGTCCTCCAGATTCTCGTCCTCTTTCTGAACCATTTTGAACAATTCTTCCTTCCTTTCTCTTGTTCGACAGTAATCCTGATATTTGGTCAGAAATCTTTCTTTCATCTGATCCCATGTGGTGATTACCTGAGCCCCTAGGCTCATAAACCATCTTAACGTGTTCCCTTTCAGTGTTGCTGGAAACAATTTTAACTTCTGAGCAGGAGTTACATAATCATAACTTCTACACAGTATATCAAATTCAAAGAGGAACTCATCGGGATCTTCAGAGGATAACCCATGAAAATTAGGCAATGCCGCAGGTGGAATATTTTTCATAGGGATTGCTCCCCTTGGGAGGTCCCCAATAGGAAATTCCAGGGTGGAAAGTGAGTTTCCCCCCTTCCTTCTGCTATGTTATCCTCCATTATTCTTCTCCCTGAATCGCTGGCTCTATCTTCAGTATCTTCTCTTTCCTCAGATTCTTCTACTGGTTCCTCAATGTGCTCTGGTGTTTCCAGCTTCCTTTCAGGCCCTAGTACTTCCTCCATCTGATGATCTGTTTGGGAGGAATACTGGATTTGAGGTCTTCGGGAGCTTGTTCTCTGAGATGTCTCGGCTTTTGAAATGATCTTGTCAATGAAATTTTTTCTTCCGCCTCCTGTGCGCTTACCGCCTGTGAAGTTAGCTTTCTTGCGTCCTCTCATGCACCTGTTATTCTAAAGAAAAATCATTAATGCCTTAAAAAAAAAAAATTAGTCGCCTTCCCCGACAACGGCGCCAAAATGTTGGCTACTCAAATTGTTTATTGATTAGACAGTCGAGTACCACATTAATTTGTCAACCCAGGAAAGTCCTTTTTTTTCAAAGGTGACTGCGTACTATATGCACTTTAATTCCAAAAGCATTAAAAGCTGTAGTACAAGCAAATCTATTTCCTATCAAACTCTTACTTTGTGTTACAGCAGTCGTAAACTATTGCAGAAATGAAATGAAATCGATTAAATGTAACAAATCTGCAGAAAATGATGGTCGTTTGTAACAGAGGACCAGGATCCTGTCCTCAGAATAAGGATGTTCAACACCTGCCTCTGTGACCAGTCACCAATACACACCGAAAATCCTACTCACCGGTGACACACTTCTCATAGCGCCAATCGATTAAAGGAATAGCGTATCAGCGAAAAGGAAATCTCAGAAGCAAGTCTAAACATGTACAGAAATGACACACACACACTTAACAGGAAAGGAATGGGTGAATCTTGTGAAGAAGGTGGGCCCTGTCCCTCTCACAAGATTCCCCTACACACAAATACTAAGTTAAAATGCTCAAAACAATGCTTTATTCATCTGCCAAAAGTTTAATTACAACAGAGGTTCCGACCTTCAGCACTACAATCTTCCTGTATCACATGCTAGTCTTTCAACTGTAGATGTCTCCTCTTTATAGAGGAGACATCTATTACAATAGATTGTCATTCAGTTTAATTCTTCTGTACAAAAATAGGAAATTAATTCCTGTTACAGCATACTGTTACAACAATGTATATCTTTGTCGTCCTTTGTTAATAAGATCCTTCCACTGTTGCAAAATGGGTGGTCTTCTTCTATCTCCTCGGTGTCCTTGTGCTATCCTTGGTTATTCTGTTGTTGTTGTTGATTTGGTAAATCTTAACCATTCCTTAAAGTGCTTCATGTTGTTCCTGGTGTTCCCGCATCTGTGACTAAATTGGCTGGTCATGCTTTATCATCATCGGCCAAGTATAGTCTTGCCAGCTCTAGACAGTTACTGTTTCATCTTTTGCAACTTAAGACTTTTCCTGCTTTAGTCAGTTGCTTCTTCTGGTGTTGCAGCAACTACACAGTTGTTGTTTCTGGTGTTGCAGCAACTGTGAATTATGATTCTGTGGACTTTGAACAATTCCAATCAATTGTCAACGACTTAGCTAATTTCCAAAGATTAATTGTAAGATAACATGAATATGTGTTGAATAATTAAACATATAGCAAATGAGGAGAGTTACTTCATACCTTGGGATGATGAGGTCAAAAATGATATCAAGGGTTTCTATTTATAGGCTAAAAAGGGTAATATCATAACAAAATGTAAGGTCAAAAGTAGACAATACAGAGTCCTAACACTCACAACCTGAGACGCTACCTTCACACAGCCCTACTCGGGGGCCGAATAGTGTTATTACCGAAGTCCTTACTAGTAATCTGATATTAGTTGATTAACTTAGCTTATCTGTATGCCTTCAGTTATACTTAACAATATTCACAGTTCATACAAGTGCGCACAGTAAATAAACAATATAATTGCAATCTATATTCAACAAATAATAACCCAAGAACAGATACATGGAATTCAGATAGATCTTTCTTTATTATTCTCTTCCTTCGATTACAGACTCTATTCCACCCTGCGCAGTCAACTGCAGGGGTCTGCACACTCAGCTGCAAAGCTTATTCCTACTCTACGACACAAGACACACTTTGCACTTCGGCTTAATCTCTAAGACCTTTCATGCCCATTCTCTATTATGTTCTATTAGATTAGATATCTTTACAACTTAGAGCCTCACTCTATTTATACAATTACATGGTCTGCGGACCATGGGTAGGCCGACATTACATTCAAAACTTAGGACGGGCAGCCCTATGACTCTAACATACATTTCGTGCCCACAATTCACGGAGCTTTACAACAATATCAACTCAAAACTTGGGCTTTGAGCCCCAAAACATGCTGTGGGGGAATTCCATGCCTAACAGGATGGTATCTGCATGTGAGATGTCAAGAAATTTCTAATCAGTGGGCTTGGAACTTTGACTCTCCTTTACTCGGAACTGCTTTTTGTGATCTTCTTTATTCAAACATATGATGTTATACCTTTTAAAGCTTAACATTTCCTTTTAAGGCTTCAACTTTAGAAGATAATCATCCACTCCAATCTAAACTTTTCAATGGTATTTACAGTGAATAGAGCTGATGAACTATTGATTACTCTGGTGGAAAATAGTGCTTCAGCATTCGATCATTGGCTGGTCTGCCTTGTAAGTCTGTGCCATCTAATTCTTTCAAGAAAAATGCATTATTGCCTCTGTAACCATCAATAACATATGGGCCTTTCCAGAGAAAGTCAAATTTCCCATGGTTCCGTTTTTCCTCCCTTCTGGAATCCCATTTTAGTACTTGATAACCTATGTAGAAATCCTCTACTTTAGTTTTCTTATCAAATATCTTCTTGATTTTTTTTTTAATTACTTGGGATTTGATATAAACTTCTTCCCTAGTTTGCTGCAAATGAATTGTTTGGTTTATCCTCCTTTGGATGTCATTTGGTTCTACTTGTAGTTCTTGAATCATTTTCATCATTGTTTCTCCTAATGAGGATGGAAAAACAACATCCATCCCATATACCAATTGATAAGGAGATGTACCAATAGATTTCTTAATAATAAGCATGTCTGCCCATAGGGCGTTCACCAACTTTTTTTTCCAGGTTTTCTTGTTATCTTCTAACAGCTTCTTGATGTTGTTGACTAGGCTTTTGTTTGAAGATTCTGCTAGCCCATTACCTTAAGGTTAATAGTTAGTGGAATGGACTAGGGTGATATGGTATCGGTTAGAAAAATAGTGGAATGAACTAGGGTGATATGGTATCAGTTAAAAAAATATATCATTTTCTTAGATTTGAAGGCATCATCATTATCAGTGATGAGCTTTTGTGGGCATCCAAACCTAGAAAGGATGGTGTTCTCAAGGAATGAAATGATGACAGAATATGTGGCTTGTCTAGAAGGGATGGCTTCTATCCACTTAGTAAAGTAGTCAGTGGCTGTCAGAATCCATTTATGTTGGGCTGAGGAGGGTGGGTCAATTTCCCCAATGAAGTCTAAAACCCCACTATTGAAAAGGCATTTTTGCTGAGATAGGTTTGAGGGGTAATGGTAAGATTTTCTTCTTGCCTTCAAATATTTTCCATTTGTGACAGGAGGTCACAAATTTTCTAACATATGCAAAAAGTTTGGGCCAGTAAAAACCTGCCCTTAAAATATTATCAGCAGTTGTTTTCCAGTATAAGTGTCCCCCACAATCCCCTGCATGAAATTCCTGCATGACTTTGTCAGATTCATCTTTTAATAAACAATTTAACAAGATGCCACCATTATCTTTCCAAAATAAAACATTCTCTAAGATACAATATCTAATTTCTTTCATTTTTAGGAATCTAATTTTAGTTCTAGATAAACCAGGAGGAGCTTGTAGGTTGAGTAAAATGAAAATAATGTCTACATACCAGGGTGAATCTATGAAAGTTTCACTAATTTGTGCGTCGCCATCTCTTCCTGGTCATCTATGGAAGCAATGAAATTTATGTCTAAGGCTCGACAATTCGATTCAACCATGAGCTTGGCTAAACCTTGGCCTTTAATCAATTTTGTAGGCTTGATTTCAATGTCATATTCTAGTATGGTGGCAATCCATTTGCCTCTTTTTCCATCAGGCCCATCCTGAGTTAGAATGTCCTTTACAACTAAGTTTGGAACATATGCTATTACGTAAGAGTATAGAATATATACTCTGAAATCCTTTATGGCTTTCACTAAAGAAAGGGCTTGTTTTTACATTATATTATACTTTAGTGTAGCATCTCTCAAAGCTTTACTGAAGAAGTGATGGATTGCTCATAACCCTCATCATTTTTCTGCAACAAGATTGCTACAATGGTGTGCTCCAAAGAAAATGAAAAAATTATGAATTCTTTGTTAAAAATAGGACTTATGAGGACAAGTGTTTTAGTAAGGGACTCTTTGATTCATTCAAAAGACTGCTTAGCCTCTGCTATCCACTTAAGTGTTTAATCCTTTTTTAACATTTTATTCAAGTATCTAATTAGTTCTACTAAGTTATAAATGAATCTTCTAAGAAAATTCATTTTACCTAAGAATGATTTCAATTCTTTAATGTTCCTAGAATGACTGATGTTTAGGATTGCTTCTATTCTAGTTGGATCAATTCTAATGCCCTCTTTTGAAATTATGTGTCCTAGGAGTTTCCCTTCTTCTAATCCAAAAAGTGATTTTTTAGGATTTAAGGATATGCCAAACTTTCTGCATTTTATGAATACCTTTCTTCAATGATCTAGATGTTCATTATCTGACTTCGAAAACATGGTGATATCATCTAGGTAAATGACCAAACACTCATGGATTTATTTTACAAAGGATATGTCCATTTCTATTTGGAATGTTTCCCCAGCATTCATCAATCCAAATGGCATTTTCAAGTACATTAAAGTTCCCCGGGGAGTAGTGAATGTAGTCTTTGCTTGATCGATGAATGGACCAACCTAAGCCTTTAGCTTGAATTGTGATTTCTTCTTTGCAGCCACAAAATGTATTTTATCTACATTTAACCTTTGCCTAATATATTCTAATGCAAAAAAATCTGATCTAGAGGTACTTAGGAAGCTTGTAGGGTGGAAGCTCACAGCCATAGACTCTGATCTCTATATAATTTTGGTAAAGATACCAATCTCCTATTGTGGGTTGATCAACCAGTTGTAACACTTTCACAATTTCATCACTTATTCTTGGTACTGGAGTGCTACTCATAAGATTAATGGTTGGATGAACAAACAATTCTATGAATTGTCTATATGTAAATTATTCCTTCTCCTTCATTCCCATAGAAGTCCAAAAGATCACTGGTTGTTGGTTGCCTTCTTCATCTAGCTTCTGCAAGGTGAATGGAAACTTGTCTCCCTGAAAATATATAAAAATATATACAAGTAATGAAGCATACTTGAATACCTCTTCAATATTGAACTATACAAATTGTTCATGAGTTGTCTCAGCTAGAAATTGGCTAAAGTTATAAAGAATAGTGTGTTTGGAACCAGCAAAAAATATAGATAAGAAACCAATGATGGCTTCATTTACATATTGATCAGAATTGTAACCAAGAAGATAAGAAAGAATGGTGGTAATTTTCTTGGTTCTGTCTGGGAATATAGATGAATCATAGGGAGGGTTTCTTTTAGGCAAAGGGCTATCTACAGCTAGGAAAAGTTCTAGAGTTTGGGCTCTTTTAGTGAAATCTAGCTTTTGATAGCCTTCTGTTAGGATTTCATGAGAAAAAGGATGGGTTGGGGCAATAGTGGGGGCCTGCAACATCTGTTCAATGGACTGAGCATTGATGGAGCATAGAATTTCTCATTTAGGTGAGATGGTAGCTCTTTGAATGAGGTCATAGGATTCATGGCATTTCCTGACAAATTCAGGTGCTCTGTGTATCTGAGGGAAGATGTAATGAGTAAGGTGGGAGTCCCAAAGTCCTATTTCTTCTATTTGATCAACTAATTTATTATCCATCCAACAGTAGATTTCAAACAAAGACTCATTGATTTTACAGTCTCTGTCGACCAGGGGAGTATGATGGAAGTTAACTTGTGGATGAATGAGAGGATTTGGGGTTTCTACAACTTTCTTTCCTTTAGGAGGCATTCTATTAATTGATTCACAAGCTAAAAGTGATAGAAATTGGAAGAATTGGGATGAAACACAGTGATAATAGAATAACAGTGTAAGTGAAAATGGACTAGGTGGACATGGATATCGGCTTACCTCTGAACAGAATTGAAAATTCAGCTGAATGATGAATCTATCATTTTGGCTACAAGCTACAAGTATCCAGTGAATTATGGGAATGCATTGTGTAACAGTTTGTATGAAAACCAAGGCTTATAATGAATAAAATGGGGTGGGTCCATTAATCAACAGTTAAATCCTCATTAATTCTCCAATCGGGCTGATAAACGGATAAATGGAATATTAATGTGTGAAGGGTAGTGAATTAAATGGATAATGGGCAAAGAGACAGTAGATGATTGGACAGAGGAAGTGACCTGGGAGCAGATGTGGACAATGATGTAGGAGTGGCGGTAAACGGTTGAATGAAAACTGCATTTGGGAGTAAGTTCAGGTGGTAAGTTGTTTCGGGATTTTAGGTCCCGAATAACTAGGATGGGTGAAAGGTAGTTTCAGAGGGTAGTTTCCAAAACTGCTGACTTTGGGCTCTCCCTACCCCTCGATAAGGTTCGGACGGCAAGGGAGGGTCGAGGAGCGATGCAGGTCATCAGATCTTAGGGAAACGCAACGTAGGGCTAGGTTTTAGGAATAGAAGATTTTAGGATTGAAAGTGATGGGGTGTGAGGGCTTTAGTGGTGTGTTTGAGTGTGAGGGAGGATAAAATGTATATCAATAGGGTTTGTAGGCTTGTAAAAATGGAAATGAGGGCTTCCCACAGAAAAAGCAACGAGGTAGCTTGAGACCAATGTTTTGGAATATCTTTGGCCATAAAAATGCTTAGGAAGTGGTTTATGATGAATGAGATCCCTTTAGCAATGAAATGAGTGAGGAAATGAGTTATGATGGATGAGAGATTCCTTGAAAATGTGATGAATGAGAGGAATGAAAGAAACAATGGTCTTTATAGGCCATAGAACTCAACTTTGTAATGGTAGGGTGGCCCATCATAATTTTCATTTTTCTTTTTGTATAAAATATGTAGCTTGGAAATTTTTCATGCAGCTTTGAAACATAACTTATTACATCATTCTGAAGTAAATTACACTTAGAAACAAAAACAAAACAAAAACAAAAAAATTATCAAACCCTACCACTACTCCTTCATTTCTCGGTTTATCGAATTAAATGACAACCTTGATGACTCTAACCCTAATGACCTAGTGGAGACACTGAGCTGAATGAATACCATGGTGACATGATTGAAATAATGATTATAATTTTTTCAATGATGGCACATCCAACTGAGTGATGGCAGTGACCAGACATGGAAATCTTGAAGGAGCAACAATAGACCTAGACACATTAGCCAGTGGCCAAATTTTATTCTGGAAACCTAGTGACATGATAAAATTTGACTTGAGACTCGTAACAAAACTTGGTAAAAGCATATTTGATCACTAATGACAGGAAAACCTGACTAATGCTAACATTGGCTCCAGCTGGGGATGGAAGCTCCTTAGAGGTGGCAAGAACACCGTAGACCAAGTAGCCTTATTCATTGGGCATGGAGTCAAAATGCGAAGACCAAACTCAAACTAAAAACGTACTGATAAACTGACTAACTTGATTATAAAAAACATAATGACTGAAAAACAGAATTTACAATGGTTTTAACAAAAAGAAAACAACAGCTGATCATAGAAGCCTTATGGCCTTCTCCTTGAGCTTCAAACTTTTGATGATAACTACCAACCTGCTGAAGATGTATATACAATCATGTGTAATGATCCCTCCAGTGTAACCAATCCAGCAAATGGCTACCTATTTGAATTATGCTCACACTTTCCTTTAGCAGGTAGAAAAAGCAAAAGATAGGCCACTCCAAGTGTCCACTGAACATGTGTACATGATCCATAAATATAATAAAACACATATCCCTTGATGACTACAACGACTTAACAAAAGGATCCTAACACTCATGAATGACTACCTTTTCTTGATGATCAACAACAAGACAAGAATCTTCTTCCTTTTTAGACATTGGTCGTTTTATAAAATGAAGTTTGTCATTCTCAAGAGAAATGGATGTATACTACAAATTTGTGGATGAACTTTGTAACGAGACTCTTGCTGAACAAGACAATGAAGCCAACTACCTGATCAAATTCATGTCATCTTTGTTTTGAAGCTCATAGTTAACTAATGGAGAAGGACTTTGACTACATATACCATCCACAACATCAGCTATTGGGTCAAGGAGAACTTGAGAGGACTGCTACAACTTGTCATACATTGTTTCCAATGAGGCTACATTATTTTCTAGAAACTCTTCATGTACCACACTTTCGACTGCATTTTCAAACTGAATGATGCTTGGTAACGGTGATTGTGGACTGAAAAAAGGTTATATATTACAAACAACATTCTCAACAACTTCAGGAGAAGGTTTCCGACTGCTTTCAACTTGCTTATTTTCTTCCTTGGTAACTTTATAGTTTTCTTTTATTATTTTGATTTAAGAGAAACACAGAGGTAAGGAGCCCTAGTCAAGAATTTCATGATCTTCTCCATGCTCCATATCAAAACTGAAAGATTGCTTAATTAAAACCTCCTCACCCTTGTTTTCACTTTCACAAACAAATAACGAAGGATACTTGGGCTGCAAAACCCATCCAAATAATTAGATATCAAAACATTCAATATCAAAGAAGGTTGTTTCCATTTTAAACTAGCTTTAGACTACTTCTCTGCTTTGGTGAGCTTATGATCTTCCTTTATTAATTCAAATGCAGCATAACATAAAGGTAAAGAGTTATCGTCATCCATTTCATCACTCTGTTTGTGTTCACTGTCCAAGCTGTAAAACTACTTACCTAATTTAGAGTTTTCATCATAATCCTCCTCTCTGTCATAAACCACATGTGAAAGCTCACTGTCTTCCTTAAAGTGTTGAAAACATGTTGTTGGTTTCTCATTGAAATCATCATCATATTCATCGTACTTAGGAAAATCAAGTTCAGGAGAAACATCATCAAACATGAACATTGATAAAGAATATTTGTTTTCCTTCATGTTGATCTATAAATCCAGTTTCAGGACTGTCCTCAAGCAAATACATAAAAAAATCATTTTCTGATCTATGGTAACTGAGATTAGCAACAAAATGGTTAGGGTCAGCAACATCTTCTTCTTTTGCAATAAGTGGGACATTGTGTCTTTGAATAACAAGTTCATCTCTCATGGTGACCTTTTACATCATTTCTTCCATTGTGCTTACCAAAATGTCGAGCTTCACTTCTGAAGATGTTAGATGTTCTTTCTCTATGTTCTCCCTCGCTTCTTCTTTCAACTCTGACCTTTTGACCAGCAAACTAGCTTCCACAGCTATTGCATTTTCCTACATTTTTTTGAGTGTGGTAGGATCCCTTTCTCTCAATTGAAATTCCATTTTCGGGTCAAAGGCACCTGCGTAGTGTAAGAGAGCTAAATCGGGAGGTGCTTTTATATCAACAGGCATTGAATGGTATACTTGATTGAACCTTGCTGAAAAGTGTTGCATTGTTTCTCCTGGTTGTCTTTCCAACTAATTATATTCTTCTAGAATCAGAAAAGGATTCCTCTTGATCACCCATCTATCAAGGAATACTTTCACAAACTGATGAAAATCGAAAATGCTTGTAGCTAGTAAGTTTTTGAACCATTTCTTAGCTTCACCCTGCAAAGATAAAGCAAAAATCATGATACTAACATCTTCTTCAACCTCAAAATGATCAAAAAAAATTCAAAATACTAAATGTGTTTCTCAGCAGTGATGTTACCATATTCTCCATCAAACCTGGGAAGGTATTTGTAATAAATTTCAGGGAAATCATGGAGTATAGGAGGTAAGATGAGTGGCTTGTATCTATCTAGAATTTTTCAATGTGTAGGAGTATGTATAGAAGATATAGGATTATTCTTGATCTCTTGAGGCTCATCAAGTTTAACATGGTCATCATAAGATTCAGAAGAAGGGTATTGATCAAAACCAAATTTTTTATTCACAATTTTCAAAGGAAAGGAAACAAATGCAAGTTTGGGATCTTTTCTCAAATACAGTATATTCTGGAAAACCTTTTTGACATTCTCAGGAAAAGAGAAGAAATAATTTACAATAAAGAACATTAAGTCTTGGATGAAATTCCAATTTGAATACCTGATCTTCCCATATTTTCCTTTCATTTTTCTGTTGGTAAGCTTCATCCTCCAGTGGAGTCTTTGAATTAAATTTGAAATTGTTTTGGAGTCGTCGGGTGAATGATTTCAGCCTTCATATGTGTCTGATCACTGTCCACCATCAGCAAATTGGATTTGATCCTTTTCATTCTTTCCCAAGGAATATATGATCTCTCATGTCCCTGGAAACAACGCCAAAATGATACCCTCCACAATGTCCCACGCTGAGAGGAATCAACGGAGGTAACCACAGACCAAGCTTTTAGTTTGGTAGCTAGCCCTACCAAACCAGAGATGGCTCTCTCTATGGAATCACAGCCAGCAGATGACTGAGATGTAAATTATTTTAGGATATATAGCTAGGCTTAGTTAGGTTTTGGAAAATTTAGGGTTTTTGATGTTGGATAAGGTAGAAAAACCAAGTAGCTAGGTCAGAGGGTGCTAGGTCTAGGCTTTGAGAATCAGATTTGTAGAGATTTAATGGGGCAAGGTAGGCACACACTTTAGCACTTTAGGGTTGTAATTGTGTATATGGGAGATAGGTAGGGTTTCTAAATGAGAATGAGTCTCATGAATTCGCTTATATCAAGAAAAAAAAAACAATAATGTGAAAGCTTCTCCAAAACAGAGCATTACATGAATGAATTTTGTTTATTATCTTAGGAAACAAGCACATGAAACACGGAAATGGAAATGAAATACACAATACATTCAAACTTATGATCATAGAAGGAAAAAACTGCTAAAACACATACTACGGGAATCCCACTATAATAGTTGGAAACTTTGTCTATTAGTTCCTGCCAAATTCTCAATTACACTAGCATTCAAGGCTTAATTCCATTGCATCCAACCCTTGAAAATGATTACAAAAGGCCTCATATAGGCTCTCAAGTCGAAATCCTCCCTAGGAGATGGAATTGTCAGCAAATAAAGTCAAATACATGCACCTATCTGATCACCGCTACATACTAGGGAGGTTACTCAACCATTTCCTCTTTTATCTAACTATCACAATATATTTATCCAAAGAATTAAATGGAGTATAAGAAACATATTTACCCGTATAGTAAGTCATTTAAATTTACATTTGAGCATTTAAATTCATCCACTTTCACCTTTTGGATTTTACAAAAGTCAAACTAGAATCTCTGAAAAATTACACAGTGAAAATTTTAATTAAAATCTCATAAAATTGCAGAAGTGTAGCGGCAAGTTTGAGGCCATTTTTAGGTGCCTTCCTAAAGTCAAAATTGACATCTAAAAGAATAGTAAACTATCCTTTTCCGTATATTTTCCATAACATCTTGAATTTTGAAAATGACCCACAGGAAGACCTCCAAAAACTCATTCTCCCAAGGTGTCTCTAGAAGGAAAATGCCAGGCCTAGAAGGGTCGCACTAGCCAGCAAAGGGGTCACGCCTATTGAGAGCTGATTTTGGTAGATTTTTAGGAGTCCACTCTGCATTCTGAAATCTAAGTCAAGTAGCCCCAGGTTTCTACTTTCCAATGAGCCATCAAGCTCAAAATAATACCCATGGGAAGACCTCCAAAACTTGATTTTACCAAACTTACTCAAAAGCGTCGCGCCAATCAAAATTTAGTGGCAGAGGCATGGAAAAGGTGAGGTTTTTTTAGTTTCTGATCAAAATAGGAAGCTTTCGTGCAAAAATAAGCTCAGATTTGGCATGTACTCATCATTATGCACTCCTCCATATAGGAAAATTTTCATTTGGATGTTCAAGGGAAAAGTGTCGCGCCTCTCCGCGACGCTTCTGTGTGCCATTTCTTGCAAAATTTAAGAAAAAAGTCATATTTCTCCAAAATCTTCAAAATTTTCTCCTTGGTTGCTATAGATGATAGGCAAAACATCCTTGGATATTTTAGCCACCAATTTCATTCTTTTACCCCTTTTTCTTGACTCCCTTTGCTTGTCTTGGACTTCTTTCAGTCTTGTTTTCAATTTCTCAATTTTGATTTGTGCAATTTGATTCCTTCTTTGATAGCAGGCAACCATGAATTTATGTATCTTGTTATCTCTGTTGGCATTTTCAAGGAGTTTTTCTAGATGATCATTGACCCTTCTTAGTCAATATTCCTTTTCTTCATTGATTTCTTTGTCAATGAGCTTTGATGTAGGGTTGATAGAATTGGGCATCCAACTCTCACCAATATTTGGTATCCATGTGGCTTCTTCTATGATGTCAGTTGATATAGTGAATGTCACCCCTGCAATTGTGACTTTATCCTTCTTAAGATGTGTGGCAAACAAACTATTCAACTTAGCATGGCATTTGACTTTTTTCAACTTTCTCACAAAACTCAAGACACCCTACATGCTGAAAACATTACATGGAGAGTGGTGAATTCATCAATTCCTATGTATTGAGGAGTTCGTACCTTTCCATTTTCCCACCCTTGTTGTAAGGCCTCCTTTCCTTCTCCATAGTAAACTTGTGAGTGCAAACCCTAGAGGGAAAAATGGGGGAAAGGAATGAGGGAATAGGATGAAGGGGTTAGGGAGTAGGAATGGGTGTAGGAAAAATTTATGAGATGGGGAAGGATGTTAGGGAACTTAGGGAAGTGGAGGGAAGTGAAAAGAGTGAGGGAATAGATCTAGGGGATTTATACACAATCCCATCTATGAAGGCTGCTAAAAACGCAACGTAGGGCTAGGTTTTAGGTATAAAAGGTTTTAGGATTGAGAGTGAGGGGGTGTGAGCATTTTAGGGGTGTGTTTGAGTGTGAGGGAGGATAAAATGTATTGTAATAGGGTTTTTAGGCTTGAAAACATGAAAGGGAGGGTTTCCCACAGAAAACACAGCAAGGTAGCTTGAGACCAATGTTTTGGAATATCTTTGGCCATAAAAATGTTGAGGAAGTGGTTGATGATGAATGAGATCTCTTTAGCAATGAAATGAGTTAGGAAATGAGTTATGATGGATGAGAGCTTCCTTGAAAATGTGATGAATGAGAGGAATGAGAGAAAAAATGGTATTTATAGGCCATAGAACTAATCTTTATAATAGTAGGGTGGCCCACCATAATTTTCATTTTTCTTTTTTATATAAACTATGTAGCTTGGAAATTTTTCATGCAGCTTTGAAACATAACTTATTACATCATTCTGAAGTAAATTACACTTAGAAACATAACTTTTTTATCAAACCCTACCACTATTCCTTCATTTCCCGGTTTATCGAATGAAATGACAACCTTGATGACTCTAACCCTAATGACCTAGTGGAGACACTAAGCTGAATGAAGACCATGGTGACATGACCGAAATAATGATGATGATTTGTTCAATGATGGCACATCCAACTAAGTGATGGCAGTGACCGGACATGGAAATCCTAAAGGAGCAGCAGCAGACCTAGACACACTAGCCAGTGGCCAAATTTTATTCTGAAACCTAGTGATATGATAAAATTTGACTTGAGACTCCTAACAAAACTTTGTAAAAATATATTTGATCACTGGTGATAGGCAAAACTGTCTAACACTAACAACTCATGTAGCTTCTCTTCACTCCTATGACTTCCGATAGCTCTTCTTTAATGGCTTCTGATAAATTTCCTCCTTGGGTCTACTGCTTTTATTTTGTCCTTCCAATAAATTTCCTCCTTGGGTCTACTGCTTTTATTCTACATTTTAAGCTTATGTGGTTGTCATTTAGAGATTTTTTATTCGAATCATCCACGATATTGTGTGCCTCTTGTTGTTGACGTTTTGAATCCCAACGTGGATCCATCTTCAAGACATAAGTGATAGATTGAAAGAGGAGCTTACCAACCAGAACAAATAAATACCTAATGTATAAAACAAAAAGATAAAGAGTTGCCTCATTTTCTAAACCAAACCTAAGCCTACATAAAACTAATTACTCGACAAAAATTTTAATATATTTTATTAAAAGTATTTATTTAATTATAAAATAATATTTAATAAAGCATTTTCTTTAATTTTTATTTTTCCTAAAGCTTTTTAATTAAAGTGAAATTTACAACCTCAACCTAATTAATTTAATAATATTTTAATTTATTGTATAAATTATATCCCTTTTTATGCAAAATACTAAATTAATAAATTTTATTTTAATTATTAGTAACATTAATATTGATAAAAATAAACTAAAATTAAAATTTAATTAATAAATGAGTAATAGTAATTTAATTAATAAATAATATATTTAATTCTTTATGATAAAATATGTTAAATTAATATTAATATCTCCTAGAAATAAAAAGAGATTCTTAATGTTGATAAAAAGAAATTAATTTTTAATTTATTTTTCATTAAATAATAATGATTATTAATAATTAATAATAATTTTAATAATTATTATAAATTATTTAGTTAAAAATGATTAAGAATTAAAAATTAAAATAATAATAATTATTAGATTTTTTTATTCAATAATGACCAATAATTTATTTTTTAATGAAAATAATTATTATGAATACATATTTATAGATAAATAATAAATTATTAATTTATTAATAATTAATGCTTAGTTCATAATTATTAATTAAATTTACTTATTAATGTTTATAAGAATTTATTTGTTTATTTATTAATTTATTTATGCTTCCTAAATAATTAGAGAGGCTAGGAAAGAGGACTCATACCTGGAGTGCTATACCTTAGATGAGTTGGAAGTGTTGATATGCCTAATCACCAAAAGCTAATTTCCGAGGTTCTCATTCCCACCATATTTGTTGAGGTTATTTGGACATTTCCTAATCTCAAGCGCCTCTCTGATTTTCCTCTTTTGATAATGATTTTCCCTTGCGATAATCTTGGCGCTCTCGAGACAAACATGATACTTGGTTTTTTAGGAGTGCTCTGCAAGTGCTGAAGTGTGTGATCTCCCATTCTTGATATCTACTCCATCTTCTTTAAGTCTGGTTTTTAAGGAACGCCCTGTCTCTCCAATATAACTTTTCCTGCAAGAGCAATCAATCTTATAAACTCCCTTGAGCTGGTGTTGATCGATGTTATCCTTGATAGATCTCATCTTTTGCTTAATTGTTCCACAATTCGTAAACTGAGTGAATATGTCCTTCTTTCTTAGAACCTTGGAAATTTTATCCGTATATATGTATTTAATCCACTTGGATCTTCCATCTCATCATATCATCATACATCAAACATTCATCATTATGAGCATTATGATCAATGGGCATCAATAGGCAACATCATGTATCAAACAATTTTCCAACACAAATATTATTGTATTGACATCAATGACAACCTAGATTAACATGTAGATTTTAGGAACTTGAATAAATAATCTTTGAAATATAATTATCCATTACCCAAGATGGACTAATTACTTCAAAAAAATTCAGGTGCTAATAGAATTTCTATGTTAGATGGTTTTTCTGGATACAATCAGATCATGGTGAGCCCACAAGATAGAGAGAATAAACCATTCACAACTCCTTCGGGTACATTTATGTATGCAAGGATTCCCTTCAGATTAACCAATGTTGGAGCTACCTTTTAAAGAGCTATGGATTTACAATTTATGGGTAAGACAAATAAATTTGTTGTCTTTCATCTTGATGATTTGACTGTTTTTTCTAATTTTGATCAAAATAATTTAAAGCACTTGAGGAAATTTTTTGATAGGTGTAAGAAGTTTAGGATTTCCCTTAATCCCAAAAGTCTCTCTTTGCAATCAAAGAAGGAGAATGGCTTGGGCACATTATTTCTAAGGAAGGAGTGGTCTTAGATCCTAAAAGTGTTTCAGCGATCCAAGCACTTTCATTACCAAGGAATAAGAAGGAAATTCAGGCTTTTCTTGGCAAAATCAATTTTTTAAGAAGATTTATACCTAATTATGCTGAAATAGTTAAGGATATCACTGATATTTTGAGAAAAGATCATGAAGTTAAATGGAAAATTCCAGCAAGATATGCTTTTGACCAAAATAAAAAAAGTCATTTCAGAAGCTCCAATACTAGCCAGTCCAAACTATTCTGAACCATTTAGCATATGTTCCTTTGCATCTGAAACTACCTTAATTGTTTTTATTTTACAAAAGAACGAGGATGGAGATGACCAGCCTATTTCCTTTTTTAGTAAAGTTATGAGAGATGTTGAACTCAAATATGATATTATTGAAAAAAAGGCCTATTCTTTAGTTCAAGCACTGAGATTTTAAAGTCTATGCCCTTCACTCTTCCATTATTGCCTATGTCCCCAATAGTGTTGTTAAAATTGTGTTAACTCAACCTGATACCGATGGAAGAAGAGGATGATGGATTACTAAGATATTGGAATTTGATCTCATCGTCAAAACTACAAATTTAGTAAAGGGTCAAGGCTTGGCTAAACTATTAGCTGAGTCAAATTGTAAAGTCTTGGGAATAAATTATGTTTTTAAAATTTTAGCGGAGAAGAATCCAAAAGAACCTTCTCAGACTACACTAGAGAAGAATCCACAAGAACCTTCTTAGACTTCAACATAGAAGAATCCCCAAGAACCTTCATCTTCAACCCACTCAAATCCAATTGATATTGATGAGAATTTTTTGTTACCTGAATGGTACACTAATGTTTTGCATTTTCTTAGATATTTTGAGTGTCCATCTGAATTTACAAAGAATCAATGTAAAACATTGAAGTTGAAGGCCATAAATAGTGTATTATCAATGCAAATTTGTATTGGAAGGACCCACTCAACATCCTTTTACTTTTCTTCACAGAAAGTGAGATAGAAGGAATTATTGATCAATTTCATACACGTATTTGTGGAGGACACTATGCTTGGAGAGCTACAACATACAATATTTTAAGAGCGGGACTTTATTGGCCCAAGAAAATGTTAGGAGTTGTACCCAATGCCAAATGTTTGTTGGAAAGCAGAGATTAGCAGCACTTCCTCTAGTTCCAGTACTAGTTCAAGCACCTTTCCTACAATGGGGATTGGATTTAATTGGGGAAATTCATCCACCATCAAGAAGCCAACATAAATGGATATTGACTGCCACAAATTATTTTACCAAATGGCTAGAGGAAATTCCAGTTAGAAATGCAACTGACACTGTAGTTATTAAATTTATCAAAGAGAATATATTATCTAGATCGGGTCTAGCAACAATCATACAACGCTACCATGCAAGTTCCTAATTGAAAATTAGAGACCAATGATGAGGGCCTACCTAGATTCCAATGCTAGTGCTTGTAGAAGAGTTGACGCTCCCATTCCTTTGCTCCGGCAGATCACGATCCCCACGATCTCCGTGAACGGACACTTGCACATACAAAGAATGATACAAACACAAACATAAAATCCGACAAATGCAACTATATATTAGTCAGAAAGGATATAACTCATCATCATTACAAAGAACAATAAGAGTGGAACCATAACAATAGTCGTTTATTCATGATAAACAAAGAAGAATACAACCATAGTTCTGACGTCAAATCCTCCTTTGGCTGGGTGATCAGCATCACATGTCTTGCAAAGCTTGTTGGGAATGGGAACAAGCCTCTCTCACTTAGGTTATTAGACAAGAATCTCCTTACTTAGATTTGACCTTATGGAAATGGAGAAGGCTCTTGCAGCATGAAGCTCTTGGTAACTTGACAATTCTTAATCTCTGGAACTAGCTTGTCACGGAAAATGGACAAGCTTTTATAGATGGAGGAAGGGGAGTTGGGATCATCCACAATATTCATGGGATTGGCTTTATCACTAAAGAAGCTTCCATGAGAGGTGGAAAACCACTTCATCTCTATGGAGATCCGAAGCCAACCTACCCAACTCAAGATAGATTCAGTCCAGGAATTTGTTAGGATGAATCTTCCGCTGTTGGTTTGTTAAAAAACACCACTAATTATGGTTGGCATGAGTGCGACTCTGTGACAGAGTGCCAACTGGCGCGCCCTCTTTAGAGGATTTCCCTTATTGGCACGAGTGCTGCACTGTGGAACCGCGCCAATGGAAAAAGGGTTATTTTTATGGGTTTTTAGCAGGAGATGTCTTCAGGGCAAATGAAGTTCATGTTCAAGGGAATGTAATGCAAGTATTTGTAGGTCATGTCACTTCTCATAGGTCCCGGAATGAGTCCTCCAAGATGTGGGAGAGGAGTAACAGGGATGGTGACAAATTGTTGTGTAACAGATGCCCCCTAAAGCATGAGGCCCGAGAGAGAGAGAGGGGTGAAATGCTTTATAAGAACATGTCCAACTGAAAACATTGTCGCCGGAAAACCTGCGTGGAGAAGTACAACTGATATCTCAAGTACATGATATATGTGGTATGGGCGCAGCCATCCATAGCAGAGTACATAAGAATCTAGATCCAAGGTATGGACGCAGCCATCCAGTGAGGATCGAGAAATAGACTTAGGCACGGTCGCATCCATCCAGTGAATGAGTCATATAATAATCATAATAATCCACAAAATCGCAACCTGGATCCCAACAGACAAAATCCAGGGTCTTGCGCTCCATCTCGACCCGAACAAAGTACAAGTTCAAGCATACGAATATGGGAGTCGAAGTCGAACATGCAAGAACATCGTCTGATTACCAGCCAATGATGAAAATTGTTAACAGATGTGAGAGGTACCACCAATAATGACAATGGTCCTCAAGGTACCATAGGTACAATCTACAGTGTTCGAATCAGTGAGCCAGCGTCGAAAACCCCTAGAATCATTCGATCGGAGGCCAATGATGTAAACTTTGCGTCGAATGCGAAGAACTTGCCATTAAGGCATGTAGGCTCCAAGGCACCTGAAGGGAGTCTCTAGGTCAACTTCCTGGATAATGAGCTGAAGTCGACTGGAAGCGACCTTGATCGTAGGTGGGCCATAGTGTTTCCAACATCATCGATGCGAGACAGAGGAAGGTAATGTTTTTTGCGAATCAATATTATGTGAGTTATCAGAGGGAGGTTGATTATTTCGCAGAGGTCAACTTCTCTTGAACATATCGGCGGCACGATAGTGGAATTGGAAGTATTTGACATAAAATGATCAGAGCTCATGGTGACAAGGTAACGAGCAGATGAGATGTCAAATAGGATCACCCAAACCCACGGAGGCAAGTGAAAAATAAGATGAGATGTCCCCACCCAGACACGAATGCAAACAAGTTCCATGTTCAAGAGTGACATACTGCCGACACGACAATGATTCTGGTTCCATTTTCCCCACCATTTCTAGTGAGTACCCCAGTTATTTTTATTAACAAGCTTGACGGGGATAGCATATGCTTGTAAAGCATCATTTCGACGGAATCCAATGTCATCAAGTTTTAATGAGTCTGACAGAGGAAGAACTCGACATCTTTTCATGTTTAGAGAGTTTGAAAAGACAGCAAAAAGTAAACTCCAAAGGTCCCTTTTCGTAAATAGTTCCTCAGACCCGAAAAGGTAGAAAACAAAATCTGAGGAAACCTCCTAGTCGTGATAGGCTAGGGTATTCCTTTTTCGTAAGTAATCCATCCCAGCCCGAAAAAGGGGTAAATGTATACTGGGTAGATGTCGTTTCGCATCCATTTTAACGAGATTGAAATGACAAGGGCCTCGGCAATCTTTTCGTCTTTACACGGTCAGAAAATAGCTTAAAGGTGACTGCCTCTTATTTATGTTTAACGAGTTGAGAGGAATAACTCGGCATTCTTTTCATATTTAGACGATCAGAAAAGAGCTGAAAGAATACCTCCATTTTTATTCTTTTTAACGAGTCAAAAAGGGAAAAAATACTGAGCAATCTTTTCATATTTTACGAGTCAGAAAAGAGCTTAAAGGTGACTCGTCCTAGAGGAACGAGTGGTATAATGAAACTAGGTCTGGTCGGAGCATAGTTCGCTTTCCTATGTCAAGCTCCTTAAAAAATGAAACTAGGTCTGATCGGAACATAGTTCGCCTTCCTATGTCAAGCTCCTTAAAAAATGAAAATGGGTTTGGTCGAAGCATAGTTCGCCTTCCTATGTCAAGCTCCTTAAAAAATGAAACTGGGTCTGTTTGAGCATATTTCCTGATTTTTTGTCAAGCTCGTTAAAAAATGAAACAAGGGTTATGAGGATAGTTCTTTTACTGTGTCAACCTCATTCAAAAATGAAACAACTCCCTTTCCAAATCGAGTCTTTTGATTAAGATCTCATAAAATACAAGTCGAGTCTTTCCAAGATCTCGAAAGTGAACCTTCATTCCATCCACTTTGTTGAATGCAATGAAGCTGGGGGGCATGTACCTCGTTTTGCATCATTATGCTGGGGGCATGCGAACTTATAACAAGCATAGTTTTTCGTTTCAAGCTTGTGTAAACATGAAACCAAATCCAAGTAGAGTTCTCCATGGTTTAAGCTTGTGTAAAAATGAACCCTTACCTAATGTACATCTTTTGATTGCCATTTTTATCCTCTCAATTCTTTTAGATGAGCCTTGGTTGTTTTCATCCCATCGCCACCATCTCTTTGGCCAATCATACGCTTTCACTTGCTTGTTTTCCTTTCCTGAGGGACCATAGTTAAGAGTGGTTTTGTTAGCCAGCCTCTTGACCATTACATGTTTTGAGCAGTTCCACCATTGCCGGAACCAGTTGCTACCCTTTATACCACTCATT